>JAIUND010002923.1:0-18840 GCA_034699125.1 Gisinianus flammeolus | reverse complement strand
TCACTTCCG
The DNA here is from genome assembly GCA_034699125.1 of Gisinianus flammeolus. Classification (NCBI taxonomy): domain Eukaryota; kingdom Metazoa; phylum Arthropoda; class Collembola; order Symphypleona; family Katiannidae; genus Gisinianus; species Gisinianus flammeolus. The sequence continues at coordinate 18,831 of JAIUND010002923.1, read as the reverse complement.
GGACTTCCTGCATGACCCCGCGGGTCAACCTGGTTACTCCTTTTACACGTGGTCGGGCGCGAGAAACGCGGGGGCAGACCGGGAGGCGATCGAACGTCTCCTGAGGGGAGAGTCGGTTGTCCTCACGAGTCCTGTGGGCAAGTCTCCCGTAGACTTGATGGCCGTCAAGGTCAGCCGACTGGACTTGGAGTTTTGGTCGGCAGAGGAGGCGGAGGCTCCGCCCCCTACCGAGTGGACCGGACGATTGAAGACGTCACTGGACCAGCTAAGTGTCAACCTGACGCACATGGGGAACAACTACTATATGCTCGGGGGGCAGGTTCACGCCTTCACATCCCCCGCCCTTAACTTCCAGTTCAGTTTTCAGCGAGGAGCGTGCGGGCGGCCGGTGGACTCGAACGGGAACTGGAATGCCTTGGACAAGGGGGACTTGGTCCTCAGTCCGTACACGACGTGGGAGCTGTCTCTCATCCCGTTTGCAGGATCGGACGGGACGACAAGGGCACTTGAAGACCTCACGGAACTCCACAGGGAGCGGCCCCTGAAGCTCGAGCTGAACGGGCGCGGGACTTATGTGAGCCTGGACTTCCGAGGGGGCGGCCTCGACGGCGCGGAAAATGGGCGGCGCCCAATGAAACCAAAGGGACACGTTGCTCGTTCAGCTTGGAGCGTCCAGAGCGCGATCGGCGCCTACCAACAGCAACAGAGCTCGAGTGCCTTTGACCACTTCGCTCATGTTTTCTTGTGAGGTCAGAGGTCACCCGATATATATCGTGTCCTTTTTTTGGAGACTCACCGATTTAATTTATATCAACGTCAGTTTCACATCTATAATAGTCAGTTCAGATTTTAAAAATGTAAAAAATATTCGAATATACATTAAAAATGGCGGGTTTTATCTTTTATTCACCTCCATCCGCCGTCTTTATTCGATGCAAAATGTGCATAATTAATATAGCTTGATGCACATGGATTGTGTGGATTTATGAATTTTAAATTTCAATTTTAGCATACCTCTCTGTCCCGTATTCCCACGACGCGAAAAAATAAAGTGAATATTTGCATTTTAGTTGAATATTTTGAGCATTTTTAAAGGACCCTACCGGACTTTTCACGAATCTGCTGGGCCCGCATTTTTTTTTTTAACCATGACAAAATTTTCTATGGTCATTCTTGGAATACTCCAAATTAAGGAATTTTATGATGATGGCACGATTTTGAATTAAGGATTTTGCATTATAGAACAAAATTCACATGAACTAATATAGCCAAAAATCATTGTCGTATATATATACGATTCGGAACTAAATCGACGGGTACGCGATTTATATATACCTAAATACTTTTAAAACTTACAACTTGCAAAATTTGCCTTATTTTGGACTTTAGGTGGACGTGGGGGGGGGGGGGGGGTGGAGTCACTTTAGGCCTCTTGGACATGCGAAGACAAGAGGGAGGTAGGGGGTGTCTCATTTTAGGACAGAGCCAGATTTCAGGGGAGGGGGAGTCGAAAAAAGCTGATTTTCGAAGACTCTTTTTACGAAGGACCCCTAATACAAAATGTTTTATCATGTAAAAATGTCACTGAAGACAATGAATTTCGCGAAGCGGAGCTCCCCTATAATGAAATGGCAATTGTCCTTCATCCGCGTCCGACGATAACTCTCGAACCGTTTGAGATATTGACTTCGGGTCTTTTCCATTATCATTGTATTGGTAATATAGGCACAGGATGAGGCTGTATTGATGGGCATAGTCGGATAACGCGTTTCGGTTTTATCCGGGTTTTTTTCGTGGTTTGTGACCGGTTTTTTGACAAGTATTTTTTGTTTTCTAACGATTCTGGGGTGCAAAAATCACGAGGAATCCGAGTCTCAAATGAAACTCTGAGAAATCCGAATTCTAAACCCCGGATTCGGTGTTTTACCCGGAATTTTGAGCAATCTCGAAATTCGTTGGATTCTGAGGTAAAAAATCTTGGAGAATTTGATTCTGTGGAATCGGAATCCCGAAAATCCGAATACAAACCTCCGAATTTCGCGTTTTTGACCAATGTTCGTATTTGTTGGTTTTTGGGGTAAAAAACCACAGAGAGTCCAAATCTGAATGCAGATTCCATAAAATCCAAATTTATATCCCTGAATTTCGTGTTTTTTCGGTTTTGTCACACAAATTCAATTATATGTAACATATTTGAATTTTCGGTTATATCGTTTCAATGTGTGAAATGCAAATGTTGGTTTAGGTATTTCGATTATGCCCATCTCCGAACTTATCCGAATTATATACGTAATATACAACCCCAACAAAAAGAACCCCGAGTCAAAATCTTAATCGGTTCGAGAGTTATCGTTGAACAGACGGACGGACGAACATGTGCCATTTCATTAGGGGAGCTCGCTCCCTAAAACGTAGAATTTTCCATTAGTTTTTTTTATTTTTCATGCAATTTAAATGGTACATTCACTGATGATGTACTTGGTGACGCAAGTTGATCGCGTCAAAAGGAAAAGCCATTTTCTTTGGTCTCCGGTCATTTGGCGGAATTATAGAATTAAATATACATGAGGAAAGAGATACATAAACGGTGCGGATACTATACTTTTTAGATTAAAAGATATTTGAGTTTTCCTTTTGGCCGCTTTGGCGCCGACGGCGTTTCTCGATGATTTTGCAATTCAAAAAAAATCACAAGAAATAAATCATCATGTCGTTGGTTAAGTTCTAAAATATACGCTATTATCGTTTGGCCCCATAAGGTGAATTCACGTGCCCTGTCGTATATATCCTATATAACGATAATAGCGCATCTTAGAGCTTTACCGACGATATACATTTTCTTTGAATTTAACTAATATACACTTTGTAAATTAAGTAAAAATATTTGCAATTTTTTTTAGAGACTTGTATAACTTTTTCAATAAAATAGCCCATGTGTTTCTATATACATATAAAGAAAGAGAGATAAAACGTTTATTTGTCACTTGAACACAACTTTGTAATAACCAAAATAAAGACTAAGCAATATACATACAAAATTCTTTTCTTCTTTATGAAAAAAAATGAAAAGTATATATATAGTCTCCGCAACGTTTATCTATCCACATTGTCATATTAAAAAGTGTTTCTCAACCTTGTTCCACATATTTCCATATATAGACCATATAGGTATTTCATTTCGGGGAATTTAGCATAACAAATGCAGTTGTTGGCTGTGGCTGGCTGTCTGGTTGCATCATTTGTATATATCTATATACGATAGTATATAATTTTATATACTTTCTGTGTTATTCTGTTTCATTCCCTCTCGACTTCACATTTTCCTTTCATTCACAACTCTCCTCGTCGTCGTCTCTTTATCACGATAAAATGCGGAATGCGGAGTGCCGCACTCGTTAACCTCTTTTTGTGTGTAAAAGGCGAAAAATGTGTGAACGAGCGATTAAACTGTGCTCTTGAATTCTCTCATGCACAGCAGAAAATTCCAATTCTTTTCCTTCAAAGTTGTTTTTGTTGGACCGGAAAACGTGCGCCCTTCGACTTCGACTTGGACGCTCATTAAATTCTGCCTGCCTGTCGCAGTCGAGTCCTGACGGACGGACGGACGGACGAACGGACGGAATTGCAGTCAAATTCATTGTCAGTTCCAATCAAATATACTTTCAGGTGCATCATGACGACGTTCAAAGCAGCCGTGAATCGAGTGGCCGCCTCAGGCGGTCCAGAGTGAGTCCCCGCCCCCACAATTTTTTCCACAGCCTCGTATCACTATTCAATGCTTTTTTTATTCTATATATCATTATACTAACTTGTAACTGGCTGAGCGGGGATATTTAAATTAAGTGTGGTAGATGGCAGGAAAGGGGGGAAGGAAGACGGTGGTGGGGAGGAGTCTGACAAAGCCCCGCCGTCATTGGTCGACATCTCCATTGCCTGCCGGAACCTGGAAAACAAGGATCAGCTATCAAAATCCGGTATGTATAGTTATACATTACATTACACCCTAAAAAATCCACCCACGATACACGACCCATTAAGTCTGGGTTTTACGGTATAGTTTGTATAAGAAGTTGGGTTTAATCCGGGTGATGTGGCTATAATGTATAAATATGGATGATTCCAATCAGATCCTCTCTGCGTCGTCTCCCATCGACCGCCCAACAACAAAAAATGGGTCGAACTCATGCGCACCGAAACGTTGGGTAAAACACAGAACACTCAATTATAATTACGTTAAATCCACATCTCAACTAAAATGTAGATAACTGCCAAATGTCATGTCTTAATTGCTTCCCCCCTCCCCCCGTTTTATATAGACAACAACCTCAATCCCAAATTCCAAAAAAAGGTACCCATAAAACCCTCATTTTGTCTTGTTATATGTTAATCCTTAAATGCTCGGTTTTGTAATGGGTTCACATTGCTAATTGCTAATTGAACGTCATTAAATTTTGGTCAGCTGACGGTCGAGTACAAGTTTGAGGTGAGTCAGTCACTGCTCTTTCATGTCTATGACGTGGACGACATGGACGCGCCACTCACGGATGACGACAGCCTTGGATTCCTCGAGTGCACCGTCGCCAACATTGTGAGTGCAGGTGGGCGGGGTTACCTGCAAAAACTCCAGTGCGTCGACGCGGACAAGGAAACGACCGGAGTCATTGCCCTCATCGCCGAGGAAAAAGCTGCCCTCAAGGATGAAGTCTGAACAACAATACAATACAACAATACAATACAACAATACAATACAACAATCCTCATGATTTTCCTCTTCTTTTTCTCACATATATATATATAGAGAGGAGAGAATATGATTTGTGTTTGTTTGTGTTTGTTTGTGTGATGTGTGGATGGTCAGATTCATTTGGAGATGATGGGATCTTCCGTCACCGCTTGTTCCAGTTGCTTCCGCGAACGATCCTTCTATGCCATTTCTCGACTGAATGAGAGCGGGATTTATTTGTTGGCGTATCGCTCGCCCGAGTTGAGAGGAGCCAATCCACGATGGTCCTCAATGGACGTCACCATCGGGAATTTGTGCAATGGGGATCGAGAGCGGAAACTCAAGATTGAGATTTGGAAGAAGAATTGGCGGAATGAAGACGTTTTGGTGGGTCAAGCGACGACGAGCCTCAATCAAATGCTGAGTAGTCAAGAGGATTGGATCAATTCCGTCACTCTTCAGACCACCACCGGCAAAGTACTATTAAAACTAAAATACTCATCGTCATCGTCATCATCATCATCATTGTCAAATCCACATACTAAATGTCAATGTCAATGTGAATTCCGTCATCGGTCATGTCCCTTTTCTTTTTATTACCATTTTAGAAATGTCAGACGTCCATTTCCATATTGAATTGCACTCTGACGCCCGTCTACACTTTCATGGATTTCATTCAAGCCGGAACGCGAATCAATCTCATTTTCTCCATCGATTTCACCAGTTCAAATGGGGATCCGTGTTCTTGCGGGAGTCTCCATCGAATCTATTCCGACCCCAAAAAGGTGGGCAAGCAAAATGCGTATGAGCAAGCAATTCAGGCGGTCGGACTCATCGTCAAGGATTACAATATTGAAAACATTTTTCAAGTCTATGGATTTGGCGCTCGAATCCCGCCAGATGGAGAAATTTCTCAAGCATTTCCCGTCACTTTGGAGGAGTCGCCAGACTGCGAAGGCATCCCCGGCGTCATCGACGCCTACAAGTGAGCAATTATGGAATTATGGAATTATATTCTGTGGCGGGAATTGATGGTTTTCGCATTTTTTTTTTTGAATTTTGAGCATTGGGATTTGGATTTGTATACGCATAGGAAGTGTTTGCGGTCGATTCAACTTTATGGGCCGACAAATTTTGCGCCGGTGATTGAGATAATTGCGGGGCAGGCGGAGGGATCGGCGGAAGACGGCGGGAATTATTATCTTCTTCTCATCCTCACAGATGGTGTCATGTCGGATTTGGCCCAGACCAAACAGGCCATCGTCAAGGCGGCGGGACTGCCCATTTCGATTGTGGTTGTGGGCGTGGGCGAAGCGGATTACACGGATATGGAAGTCCTGGACGGAGATCACGGAACTTTGTCCTACGATGGAATTGACGCAGAGCGGGATATCGTTCAGTTTGTGGCGTATCGCAGTGCGGATTCTTGGATGCGCCGGACGGGCGAGGAAACAATTCCGAGAACGATGGCGGGCATTGTATCAGCTGCCATGAATTCGGAAGCCCCGGATTCCATCGCCCCCGGGAAATTAGCTGAAGAGATCCTGGCAGAGATTCCGGGGCAATTAACGTCGTACATGAGCAGTCGCGGGATCACGCCCGCCAATGTCCCAAAACCACCAGATTCCGATGATGAAAATGAAAATGAGGACGGTGAAGAGCCCGACGAGGACGAGGATTGAGAATTCAGAGCTGCCGGGCTTAACAAGGAGCTCCAAATTCCTCGCGGGGCCAAATGCCAAATTTGAATTTTTGGAGGGAAGTTTAAATGTTTTAGAGGACGGGAGACAATTCCACAATCGATTGAGCAATGAGCAGCCTTTTGGATTTTGGGCATTTGAACTTCTTCATGTGGAAATTCCAGTGCTTTTGTTCGTCATTCGTCATTTACCGAATAATTGTGGGTTTTTATGCTGGATGTATTCGAAAACTCGTTTGAAATGTGAGAGCAAAAAAGAAGGAATTTCCACTCCGTCCCGAACGCTGTGCAGAGAATTTGATTTGAGCGGGAAAAATGTAAAATGATATGATGGTTTGAAGATGAAATATTTTTGACACCTCCCACAACCAAAATTGATTCAATTATTGTATTGTGTGAGGATTTTTGTAATATTTGTGAAATAAAGTTATGTATGTATTTTTCTATACTGTCAAGTTTTAGTTTGAATTTCCGCGCAAAGTGTTCATGTGTGGTGGTTGGCGGGAGGAGTGGATATGCAAATCTGTTGGTTTTGGAACGACAATTATTTAAGGTTTTGCTGCGCATGGCAGATCAAAGGAATCCCTTTCCCTTTACATACGATAATTTGGGGTCAAGTTTACCTGATTGGACACGTCAATGACCCCAAAGGTCAAGTAAGTGAGGACAAGAAGATTTGTCACCAATGGTCCGTCACCTGTTCAATTCATCACGCAGTCAGTCAGTAGAGATCATACATATAAAACTATATACAGCCGCAGAAAATGCTACAATAAACTGTCAAGCGGCAAAAGAGAGCGAACCGATTGTCCCGGGTTCAAAATATTCTTGCATTTCCCGTTGAGCCACCGCTTCCAATTTCTTAATGACTTTGCTCAAACTGTCGGATGTAAAGTCGGACTTGAAACTTTTGGGGGACACGCGATGGACGAGTTTAATGAGCGCCGCCGGCAGGATTTTCAATAAGGACTCGCGCAAATTGCGGCTATAAATGTTTGGGACAAGTCGACTCACAAATGCCTCCCAATTAATTCTCCCTAAAACATCGTCGTCCTTCAAAATCCCCGCTTCGGTCAAAACACAGAGGACTCTCTGCAAAGATTAATATAGGTATAGTACAGACATCCAGATTCCAGATTCAGCTGGCATTTGAATGGGTGGGGGAAATTTAGAAAGGGGAAATTGGTGGAGTTATCTTACAACGGAAGGACCTCCAAATGCGGACTCGTTGAGATGAGGATTTCGCTCCCAAAAGGCCTCTTTGCACACGGAGACTTTATGATGATCGACGGGGAAAACTCCAAGTCCGGGAATGAATTGGCCGTCCTGGCAGACGTCCGCTCGCCCCCAATAATCCAAAAACCCCGCACTTTTCTTATCCCCCTTCAACTATTTCGCTTACACACAAAATATATACATACCTACATCGTCCGCTTATTTTATCCGATATACTGGAAAATTGTACAAGAAATGTAATTGGTAGACTCACGATGGCATCCAGCTGGGACTCGCTCACGTTTTTACACACCTTCAAATCATGCATACAATGATAAATGAACTCATCAATTTGTCGTTATAGTCGTCACCTTTGACCGCAGACGACAAATCTGTTACCCGAAATTTGGCATCGTAGTAGTCCGTCCAGTACTTTTCAAGGAGATGACGGCCATTTATGTTTCTGTCCTGCGCAGACGACGTTGGAGAGGCAATCAGAGAATTTTGTGGATCCGTCGTCCTCGTCCGATTAGGATTAGGATTTGTTTGGAGGATGGACAAAATGGCGGATCGCCGAGGGCCAGACAAATTCCGGCTCAAGAGCTCTGCAAAACTGGATAGTGTAAGAAGGAGGGCGCTCGAGTTGTGGGCGAGACATTTCCCGAGGACACAACCGTACAAATCCCACTGTCAAACGTACAAAATCCATGTCAGAAGAAACGAAGGAAAGATACAAATTAAAAAACGATGAAAATCAGAAAAATGATCATTCCTATTCCCAAGATTTATGAGTTGGAAAACGGACGCCATTTGCCAACTGGCATTTGCCATGTGGGCTGTATACCGTACATAAGAATCAATGTAAGAGTTGGAGTTGGAGGTGTTTGTTGATGGGTTGATGGAACACTTGTGAAAGTATTGAAGAGCACATTGAACATCGCCGGGGAGAAAAGATTCCTCACCACAGCATTCCGTCGAATAGAAATCCCGGAAACTCCCCGAAAAACATTCCGTCTCGATAATCTGCGCATCCGAACCAACTCGAATCATCCCCTGCGTAAAAAATCAACATCAACTTTCGATTGTTCAAATTCAAATCCATGTCCGCGCGTCTATAAATGCACATTAAATGATCAGTATTTTGATTTACCCAAATTAAAATGCCAATGAGCAATTCTAAATACATTCCAGATTCCAGGAAATCCAGGCACACAGAAGCGAAGGAAATAATCCAGCAGTGTGAACCAGCTAAAAAATGTCCCAGCTGTGTCTTAGAAGACACAAAATACGTTATGACAAAAGCTCAATATATACTGAATATAGCTCCAAATGAAAAGGTGAAAACAGAGGAGGAGAAATTGGAATATATTAAATTACAGGGATTTGTGTTTCTATTTAATTGCCCCTTCCTTCCTTCCTTCCTGTCACATCTTTCGGAAGGTGGGAATTCAAAATATTTGTAATTAAACGGGACAAGGCGGTATTTAAATCCACCAAATAATATTTGGCAAATATACATGTTGTCAACCCTCCGGATGCGAAGCACAAAAACAAAGGTCGTTTACATGCAAACTGAGTCCTTTGTCGGCGAACATTCAATGGAATAAATTGTGCCGGATTTGGTCTCCCTTTAAAACAAGAAACAACCCCTGAATGAATTTAGCAAGAGTAAAATTGGGGTCATACTAAAATCCAATCCGGATCAATCCAATCCCCAAAAAACGAACCAATCTGGACCAATCCATACAAAAACCAGCCAATCCTTACAAATTACGACCACAATCCACAGAAAATTTGAACCAATCCAGGCCAATCCAAACATCCACACAAACAACGAACCAATCCAGACCAATTCAAACATATTCACACAAAAAACGAATCAATCCGCATCAATCCGGATGAATAAATCTCAACCAATCCAACCAAGTCTGGATTGGTCACAGGATTAGTTCGCTGTTTGTGTGGATGTTTTGATTAGATTAGTCTGGATTGGTTCGTTTTTTCGTGGATTGGTCGAAATTTGCTTGGATTGATCTGGATTGGGTCAATTTTTCCGTCGATTGGTCCGACCAATTTGGTCGTAATTTGTAAGGATTGGCTCGCTTTTTGTGCGGATATGTCCGTTTTGGGGGGATTGGTCTGGATTGGATTGATTCGGATTTGGTTTTAGCATGACCCTAAAATTGTTTGAATTTAATTTTTAATTCTATAAATCAGAGACATAATGGAAATTGAATAAATACATACTCACTCTCGGGCATTTAAAGGTAAACCAGAGTTAACTATATATGAAGGGCATGACGTAATTAAGTTGAAAAGGTAACTCATCCCCGTTTTTGATGGTCAATGTCAATATAAAGTCCTTTAATTAATTGATTGATTTTCTGTATCTTTTATTTTGTACGATAATTTATTGCGTTTTTAAACTTGAATTAAAGCCCGTTGAGCTCGTTCCTATGTACACAAAATGAACCACATGCAATTAACATATGTAGTGCTTAAATGATATAGTTTTTTTAACCAGAATTAATTTTTTTCTTTGTACTTTTTCAAATAAAACAGGAGGAATCGAGAGTCGGTAGTCAGTTGCTATAGTTGAAATTGTGTGTGGGTTACCCTTGAGAGTATTGAGGACTGTGCCGCTGGTGCTGGTTGTAGCCTGTACACACAGTGCCATTTAAATTTAATTGTCAGTTAAACTCAGAAAATTTTTGTTTACAATATGAGAAGCGCAGAAACACCTCGTTGTTAACTCACCTTGCTGTTGTTGATGTTGTTGTTTTTGTTGGCGCTCATAATTGTTTTGACGGTAGTTTTGGTTCTCCTCTTCTTCTCGCTCTCGCTTTCGGATTCGTTCAATTTCCCGCTCCCGCGCCTGGTTGCGCTTTCCTTCCAGTTCCCGCTCGCGCTCTCGAAGTCGCTCCAACTCCCGCTCAATTTTCCGATCTTCATCCAATCTTTTGCTGCTCCGCTCGTTCTGGCTGGAGTGACGTTGCTCAGCCGTCTCCAAATTTGGGCTCGGCGCGGACGCCGAGAACTCGACAAAACCGACCAGAACCAGAATGGCCAACGAAAGAAAAATCTATACACACACAAAACTTTGTACATAATTTGTTTTTGTACTAAAAATTTAACTGTGGCGGGATTTGTTTTTGTATTTCCACATTTCTATTATGTATTGTCTTTTGTCTTACGGTTTTGTTGTTCATGTTTTGAATTCACTCTTTTTTGAGGGATTTGTTTCCGATTCTTCAGAGTTTAGAGATTTTTTTTCGGGGGTTGTGTGGTGAAAAGTTGCTTCTTTTGTGTGTTTGTATGTGTGTGTGTGTTGGCTGAGGAATGTGTGAATTGGATTTGAATGCAGAAAGGACGCGTTCGTTTCTTTTATATATGTGGAGAAGAGGAAAATGTGTGGGAAATGCCGTTTATGTATATATACACACCACAACACGCTATATACACATACACACTATGTATACACACGCACAAGGCTGGATTGAATCGAGGAAAAAGACATACATCATAACAACAACAACAATCAAATCAACAACAACTTTACTCATAAAAAAATCAGAGAAAATAACAACAACAAAAACAAAGTTGATGACAGAACAGAGAATGTGTTGTGTGGTCGAGCGTCATTTTCGTGATTGAGACAAAATAAAACCTTGTAAAAAGATATGAAATGTGACGACGCGGACCAAAAAATCCAGTTTCCATTTTTTGTGGACGCACGCACACATTTGACGTTTTCCCCCCAGAAACAAAACAACAAAAACAAATACAAAAGAGTAAAGAAAAAAAAAGGATACACATGGAAAAAAATGAGAATGGCGATCTAACAATAAGATACAGCCAACTTGTGGGGACTGTGTGTGAGTGTATAATAAAGACGTTCATTATTAGTTGAAAACTCTAATTGTAAGTAAGGGAAATCGCGATGGTTTGAGAGAAAATCCCATTTCTTTTTGTTTTGTCCACTCATTTTCTCATTATTATATACACTCGAATCGGTTTCAAAAGATTTGTGCATTTCGGGTCATCGCATCGAGTGAAATTTACTCGATTATGCCATAAACGAGTGTGTATTCTCAAGTCGCCCCGAAGAAAATGCAGAAATCGTTTGAAACCGATTCCATACTGTATTTACATACTTATATATAGCGGTTTTCTGTGGATTCCTGTGTTTATGTTCATATATTTCTCTCACAATCAGATTTCCTCATTTTGAATTTGTAGTTTTCCACCCTAATTCTTATTGTTAGTGGACCCAGTGGTGAGATTGTGCCGGAACGGTCCGGAACGCCGTTCCGGCACTTCTTTTGACTAATTTCTCTCACGGCCGCCTAATTTGTAAGTGTGAGTACATAAAATGAGCCTTGTGTGGTCTTTATCTGTATGTGGGGATCGTAGGTTTGGCTGAGCGGTAGATGTGACAAATAAAGGTTTTACTTCCCTCTCCCATTTTTCGATATATGTCTACTATGGTTGGCTCAGGCCGCTGGGACTCCAAAAGCAACACACGAAGTACCTACATATTAGTACATATGTACATAGGTACTTCGAACTAGAAGGATAAGACGCTTGACTCACAATCAGTCGCAGGATTTAGTAAAGTATTGCGGACTGTGTGTGTATTAACCTCCACACACAACCTACCCTATGTTACTTGGGGTTCTTGAGAGAAATTCATATTTGTTTACTTGTGTGTTTGTATGCGCATGTGCATGTGTTGTTCTTGAAATTTATGTGTTGTCATCAAACGGTACATTTTTGGGGGGAAATCAAATTCAATTATTTATTATTATATTGGATTTTGTTCATGTTTAATTAAATCCACATGGAAAAAATCATATAGTGATGTAAAGGAATTTAATTAAAAAAACCCGGCCCCCATTTAAATTAAATACATGTGATCAAAATTAGTAAAATGACTTTAAATAACTATGAATTATTAAGAGCGGGAGAACAAGCACATTTAATTTCGTTACTCGAGTCCTGCACGTATCTAATATATAGTGAGATCAAATTGACAACACGCACTAACGGGGGAATTTCCAAAAAAAAAAACATTCTATTTTGTAACCCTATTTTTAGTTTCAAACTATTCGAATGACTTTAAAATTGTGTTCATCAAAGTTTATTTGGGGGTCACATGAACGTTTTTGAATCGGCTGAAAACGGCTCCAGCTTGGTTCAACTTCTGTGTGATGGCTACAAATAAAAACCACACACAAAAATTAAATAAATGTACCTTCAAACAAATACAAATACAAAATTCCTCAATTCTATAGTCTAATATTTTAGCAATTGAACTACAAATTTCATTTGGTTTTGCGATGTAAAGTGTAAAAACACATGTGGCTTGATGGCTTTTTCCTAATGCAAACTTACGCTCATCAAAATCCTCAAAACCCGGTGTCCATGGGTCCTCACTAAAGTCCCCACAGTCAAAGGCCAAGGAAACCTGTAGATTCTCCATCGCATCAAATGCCCAGACTCCAGTGACCTCAGTCAACAAGTCCTCGTAGGCCCCCCGGGCATCTCGTCCTCCGTCCTTTAAGGTCAACGTCAAAGTCTGTAAATCCTTCAGGTCCAGAAGAGACGCGTTGAGCGTCAAACTCAAACCCTTGGGGACTTCATTCTGATTCTGATTCTCTCGTTTTTCTCTCAATTCCCTCACCGTGACTTCCGGCAGCCCAGTGAAAGCCGCATCCAGAGCTGGAAAAACATTCTGGGACAGCCGACTATCCGTTCGGAGGAGGAGCTGAAGACGTCTGAGTCGAGTCATGGACCAGACAGAGCGAGCAGCCTCAGGGAAATCCATGACGTTCAACAGTTGGAGCTCTTCCACCTCGGGGAAAACCTGACTCAATACGTCCACTAAGGCTGGATTCGGGTCATGGACAATGAGGGTTTTGACTTTGAGTTGGACACTGGATTCCCCCTCATCATCTAGCTTTGACCGCAAGCCCAGCCACACTCTTAATAAATTAAAGTTCAAGTCCCGTCCCGTGTCCGCCAACACAGTCAGAGTGTGGACATTTGGGAAATATTCGGCGAGTAAAGATTCCAGCCGGACCGGATGAGGAGAATCGCGATCCGGGGGAAGAAATACAGCCCCAGTCTTGGCGCAATTATTCAAATTGATAGTGAGCTCTGTCACGTGGGGGAGTGCCGTGAACATCTTTGGGATTTTGGAGAGGGTGAGCAAGGCAGCTGTGACTAGGACGACTGTAGTCAGGGAGCCCTTGGAGTACTCTGTGACTTGCAATAGGGCGGCGGACGCTCGACAGCGATGCTCCCAGCTCGTGGGCTTCTCATTCACAATCAATTGGAGATTCGAACACTGGAGATCCTTGAGGGTAGCCAAAGTCTCGAGCAGTCCCAGCTCCGCCATGGAAAATAAGTTCACTTTTACACAAGGGATGTGGAGCCGGGCATTTGGGGAGGCCCTGGATAGGAGTTGAAGGAGCTGATGGGGAGAGCGCATCCCTTCCGTGACCTCAATCTTGTCCAAGGTGATGTCCATCAGGGCTGGGGCTTTCTCCGCGAGGAATTTGATGAGGAAAATCCAATCGCGAGTGTCCAGGGAGTTTTCTAGTGGGATGTGGACGGAGGTCAAATGGGGGAGGGAGTCATTGAGGGGCAAGTCCAAGGGGTAATTTATCCGTGGATTATTTCGAAGGCTCTGTCTTTGTCTGCGAGCCCTTTCCAGTCCTCTAGCCCTTTCCTTACGGGACTGAGCTGAGTCATTTTCATTCGCAATGAAATGGAGGGACTGAAGGTTCGGGGTTTGGGTGAGGAGGAGATGGACAATCGTGTCCCGCCAACTCCATCCCGATGATGATGATCCTTCAGCTCCCCCCGTTTCATATGAGAGATCCAAAGTGAGCCCTTTGACTAGTCTCCCGTGTCGAGCAAAGAACTTGGACGCGCCGCCGGGCTTCCCGGAAATGAATTTGAATCGGACACATGGGAAATCATAATCGGGAGGCGGCTCTTGCTGTTGTTCTTGTTCTTGTTGTTGCTCCAAGAATGCAATTAAATCCTCCACCGTCTTTGGAAAGAGAAAGAGAAAGTCATCCCGTGAATTTTTGGGTTCAGAAGTAAATTCATTATTGTAATTGCAAGAAAATGTGATGGAGTTGTCAGGTCGTTGGAGGAGAATCCGACTGGCTGAATCCCGCCACTTTGAGCAGACCAAGCGAAGGTGAAACAAATTATTCGTGTCCACATGCTCCAGGATCTTGTCCAGAAACTATAGATTCAGAATCGCATTGTTAAAATAAAAATAAATATTACAGTACACCGACAGCTGTGTCAAAAATTGGAGGGAATAATTTGTCAAATTTAATAGGAATTGTGTGGACGGGGTTTTTTTTGTGTACCTCGCCAAATACAACGTTGACCGTTTCAATGCAGAGCTCCGACGACGATTCCATTTTTTTGTCGTCTCCACACACACGTTTTGTTCCTATAAATTCCTGTTGGTTTTGTTATACAAATCCAAATTTAAAATTCAAAATAATGTAATAAATTAAATAAGAGTCGCCTATATCAATTCAACTCAAAATATCTGCACTTACAATTACTTAATTGTTGGCAATTGCAATTGCAATTGTCAAGCCAATTGTAAACTCAAGTGAAAGATCAGTAATTCCCAACATGTGGATCTCCTGCACTCCCTCTGCAATGACACAAATGATGTAAAATCTTTTAACTATTAAAATTAAAAACCCCACCAAGTTCCTGTACACAATACATTAATTTCAATAAAACAAAATTACGTAAACGACGCCAACTGCATCTAAATATATTTGGATGATTTTCTCCTCTGTTGTAATATATAATATATAATTTGAATAAGGAAGAGTGTGAGTCAGTCTTGTAAAATTCTTTTGGTCATTCTTTCGGAATCAATTCCAGTATTAGGTATTCATACTCAATAATCACTTCACTACACGCCACCATTGTAAATACTGGCAGTAAACTTTTGTAATAAAAGTTTTTTCTCTCTAACAATTACCCAGAATTATAATTACTAAAAGCATCTGTAGGAAGAATTCCAAAGGAATTGGAATTACGAAAAAAAGAATTGGCAAAAAGAATTGGGAATTACTCCTAATTTTTGAATTTTTCAAAGGGGAAAATTTGAAATTTTGGAACTAAAATGGGAATTAGGATTATACCAAAAGAATAGGCAGAAGAATTATACGAAGGAATTGGAATTATAACAAAAAGAATTTCAAAAAGAATTACCTAGAATTAGGACTACTAACAAGTGGAATTATACAACACTGGTGCGAGTCACAGGGGATTCGAGTGACTTTTTGTATACATTCTGCTTTATATAGCCGTTCACTAATTTCAAAAAGATGAATAAATCCTATTTTGTCCACCTTGAACTGTGTTAATAAAATATTTGAATGTGGATGGACCCGACGTACACAAAAGGAAATTGTGAAACTTGGAAGGAGAAAAATGTAAGGATTTAGATTTTTTGCGATTTGAATTCTCGTTTCACATTTTGAATTTGTATTTCTCCGGTGTGATCCGCCGTTTTCCAAGGATGGAAACAGAAAAAAGAGGAGCGTATATATAGCAGTGTTGGGCATTTCCACTCCACTATCCCTACTAAGATATTATTTTTTCCGATACTTAAAAGAATTTCTGAAGTTTGGTCCATTCAGGCGGCCATGCAAAATTTGGGTCAATTTAGACCAAAATATCAAAACTTACTTGAATATAACGAAGAATAGATCCAAAATAATTATTTTGCCCTATTCTACCTAATGTAAATATTTTGAGCAAAATTGACCTAATTTTTATGCTGTGACCTAAAGCAAAGAATTCAGACTAAAATTGACCCATTTCTAATTTTATAACCTCAAACTGCTCTAATATATATATTTTAACCTGAAATTGACATAATTAAAATACTTGACCATACGGTCAAAATTTGACCTATTATACTGGCATAAGTTTTAACCCAGAAATTGATCTCACTTCTCTGCTGTGACCAAAATTTGGCGCATAAGGCGCTGTCTATTAATGGAATCCATAAACAAATCGACTTTTTAAGGCACCTTGGCACACTCGGTCACAAATCCAGAGACCCCCCCCCCCCGCCCTCCCCTCTGACGTGGGTTTCATTAATGGACAGCGCCTAATACAAAATTTGGCCCAAATTATAAAGTTTGAACAATATTTGGCTTTGCGGTCAAGTCAACGTATAATAATGTGTTTTAGTCCAAATTTTGATCACGAAACCCAAATTTGGTCACATTTAAGTTAAAACATCAAATTGGGCTAATTTGGGGTAAATCTATTTAGTAAGGTCAAATTTTTGTCCAATTCGGGTAAATATTTGTGTCTAACATCGGTTTTGGGTCAAAATATTAGTGTTGCATCAGTTTTATGTCAAAATAGGTATTAGTACGACTCATCAGGGTAAAAACGTGTTCTACTATCGCACACTGCGTATAGAGTTTAACATATCTGTCCAAATTCTATATAAGAAGCATATGAAAATAAAATCTCCATACAAAAAACAGATGGATTTTGGCCTCAGGAGGCTGAGGCTCACTTTTTGACCCGGCGCGAAGAGAATCTTTGAGCTTAAAAAAGTAAATTTCACAAAATATTTCCGTGTGTGGGGACTATTGGATTGTTTATTTTATCCTTTTTGTATAGGTATTTTTGATTCTGTTTCATTTTTGTATAATCAACATTTAATTGGAATCCCAGTACATTTTTCTATACAATTACAAAACTCTGTCCGGGTGACAATAAAAAGTGTGTGTGCTCTTCGTGTCGTTGACGAAAAGGAGAAGAGCGGAAGGAAATGACGGAATTGGAAATGACGCGTGTGAAATCTGCATTGGAGTCGATGGGTCACTTGGAAAAGTATCTTGACATTTTCATACGCAATTCACAACACACAAATTTCCTCCATTTCACATGTATATAATTTAAAAACAATTCCAAATACACGACACAAATACAATACAATATTTCACGGGATGTTTTCCCAATATATATTTGAATGCAAAAGTCCACGAATTTTCCCCATTTGGAATCGTAACAATTCCAAATCCACAAATTGAAATATGCATGTATATATATGTATACGTATAATTTTTCATGGGGTTTGTTCTCATTTGTCTTTTCTACTTGTATATTGAATATATATATAGAGAATGAAATGGGGGATTTGATGGTGGAGGAATGTCTATCAAATCCAGGATTGTCCTCCCAGCTGGGCCGACTCATCCCCATTTTGGCCCATGAACTCAACTTCCGGATCCATTTCCTCCAGTCCCAGCAACCACCACCACCATCATCGAATTCTGTTGACAACGACGACAGCACAGTAGGAAACGGGATTCCATCACCACCACCCCGTTTGTGGTCGGCGGAGGATAAAGTGGAAATGAGGCGACTCCGTCAGCTCGTGGAGAGTCAATCGGCTCAGATAGAAGAGCTCACTCTCACTTTGGCGTCCAGGCGGATGGAAATGGTGGGATTGCAAGCGGAGATGACCCGACAGACGAGGGAGATTTACAGATTGATGCGGAGCAGAGAGGACATGTCCAGTGAGAGTACTCAAGAGTGGGATCAGTTCCAATTGGAACTTGCTAATTCCATGGCTCAAGTCCCTCAAGTCCCTCCTCCTCAAGTCCTCCAACATGTTCGTTATTCAAATTCAGCTGGAGCTGATTATGATCATGATTATGATCATGATCAAAGTGGAGGGAGAGGCAGCAGACGCTTTCCAAGAACTCCCCAAACCGGCATGAAATCCATTCCTCATCTTCATCATCGCATCAGACGAAATCTTCCATGAGAAACTCTCATTGAGAGTTAACCCACATATGACCAAAACCCCGCAATTTTATTCCTTTTCCATTGATTTTCTTCACATATAACATTTCAAAGTCGACTTCACCATGTGGAGGATTTTATATATGTGGAAAAATTTATTCCTCCTTTTTCCATTGCCTTTTGTGTCCATATAAATTATTACAGTAAATTAAAAATTGCATTTTCTTGATGTCAAACGTGGATTTTTTCTCTGTTTTTTTTCATCCTCTTTTTTTCATCCTTTTTCATCCGTTGTGTCATTTGGTTTAGCGAGATAAGCGAGTTTATGAACAAGCGAATCAAGCGGCCAGACAGGGTGTATGGGACG
>JAIUND010002922.1:0-18842 GCA_034699125.1 Gisinianus flammeolus | reverse complement strand
ATGTGTTTCTACATAAGAATCTGCAAAAAAGTGAAAATACGCATCTGACTGGTTATTCCATCGACAACTTCATATATGTATTATGCCGACAGTAGAAAACTCAATATAGAGAATAGCGAGAAAATGAATCAAAACCGAAGCGGAACATATAGAAACGAGTGAAAGCAGAAGGAGAAGCAGAAGCAGACTGACTGGCTCACTGACCATGAAATATCGTCATTTATTATTTCCTTTTGTTCTCTCTCTCTCTGTGTCTCTCCCTCCATCCCTCCCTCTCGCTTTCACTCGTGTATAATAGCTGAACATGGAAAATGAAGCATGGATTTTGAAAGTTTGGAGGGTGTGATGAGAGTTTTGGTGTGTAGACCAGAGACTCCAGTCTAAATTATTCAATTACAAGATTGACAGATAGTCCTCCACAAACTTACAGTAATAATAAGAAAACTAATTAGGTGGAACAATTAACTATTCAGACACAACACAGAGTGTTCTAGGCTTGTATTTTTGAATTTTTTTCATGTCAGTGTCATTTCGGTTTGGCTATCCGGTATTCATTCATTCATTATTCGTGTATACATTATTCTTATATACAGATAGTCAGTGAGCTGGAGCTGTTAGCAACTAAGCACATAGTTTTATAATAGAATGGGGGGGGGGAAGAGTGTGCAGTGTGGGGGGAATGGAACAGGACAATGAGGTTTTCTTTCATTCTTTCGTAGTTGGAGACAGACACTTGAGCACGTTCAAAGTTTTCATACTTTTTTCATGCTCCACCTCTTTTGTTTAAAGTTGGTAGTTCCGTTTTGTTCCATTGCTAGACAAAACTGCACACGGTGGATACTGAATATTGTATACCTATTCAAATTCGAATACGCGTCCCCCCAACTACGAACATGCCAATTTCTCAAAACCGCAGTAGAGTCTGCTTTTTTTCTCAAGTTCTTGTCGTTTCTGACAAATATATCGTCTACCGCCTATCGTCAAATGTAATGAGCGGGTTGAAGGGAAACTAATTAAAGGTGACTGGAATTAAATGAGATTAAGTGGGAGTCTATTTGAAATTCCCATCACTATTGCTATTGCTATATTTTATCAAGGAGAAAAAAAAGGCAAAAAGACATTATTTGTTGACATGCGGGCGGATCCTGTCTCTGTATTTAAAAGACTTTTGATATTGAAATTGTGAACGGCTTTATATATACTGTATAGGAATGAATAATAATAAAGCTAAATGTGCTCACTTGATATTTAATTGGATTTTTGTTTGCAGCTCCTGCGGGACACTCAACTCATGACTCTCGTCATGGCGTTATTACTTATCGACTGTCTCATCGTATCCACATGGGCAATGTTTGATCCGATGCATAGGAATCTCCAAAATTTAACTATTGAGGATGATCCATATGATAGATCTGTCGTCTATCAACCTCAAGTGAGTGAGAGTTTCAGCAATACGTTTTTTTATTATTTGAAACATAAGTGAAATGTATATGTGTTCAATATCTTATTTATTTTGTCTTTTTCTTGTACGGCTACCGTATTCATATTTTATATAGATTGAAGTTTGTCGTTCTCAACATGGTCATGTGTGGTTGAGCATCTTGTACGGCTATAAAAGTTTGCTGTTGGTCGTGGGAGTTTATATGGCTTGGGAAACGAGGTGAGTGTGCAAACTGCAATGTGCAGAAAGCTATGAGGATTCACTCGTCCGCATATTTCATTTTCTAATATACTTTAATTTTTGTACATAAAACAAAAAGAGGAGTGTTGATTTTTTATTTTATGTTTGAAAAATTTGATGAATTTGTTTAGACATGTCAAGATTCAAGCTTTGAATGACTCGAATTACATTGGACTGTGTGTGTACGTTGTGGTTCTCACCAGTGTTCTGGGTGTTTCATTGGCCAATTTGGTGTCGGATAAAGTCACTTTGTCCTTTGTCAGTGTGACCAGCCTCATTCTCATCTCCACCACCGTCACCCTCTGTCTTCTCTTTCTTCCAAAAGTATTGAGGATTAACTTTTAATGAAATATCTATATGAATTTTTAATAATAATTAATGAATTCTTTGGGTAAATGCACAAAATAAATAATTCAATTAAAATTTTAAAATGTCAATTCATCGTGTGCGTAGATACACGCAATCATCAAGACAAATGTGACTGGCGTGGACCCCGTCGTTGAGAGTATGGGACTAAAAATTGAGTTCAATACTCGCAGGTATAATTTTTTTGCGACTTCCTAACTGAAATTGAACCCATTTCCATAACTAAATGTATTGGGAAATTATATTTTGAATCCTTTCAATTCACTCTAGATTCATGACGGAAGACACGAAAGAATCCCTATTTCGAGCTGAAGTTCAAAATCGTGTGTATAAAAGACAGATTGAGTCGATTGATGCGGAAATATGGAGACTTGAAGCGTCTTTCCTCGCACCCAAAGTAATTTTTTTTTATCATTCTTTACAGTTTACGTACTCATTCACACATTAATTTTATTTTGATATTGTAAGAGGTCGTGTGAATTTTTATTCATTGACATTTGTATACATTTTGTACGTCCGTTTGACAAATAAAAAAACATGAAGGAATGTCAAGGGATTAATGGAAAGTCCAAAGTGGAAAATGGAGCTCCAGTGGTTCAAGTGACAATGGAGCCATGTTCATCTTTATCATCCGAAGAAACCGAGTCTCAAAGTGAGATCTACACGATTTACCTTCACGGACCACGTTTCATCGTCCCCATCTCTTTATTTAATTTCGGAGCCAATTCCCCACTTTCAACTGTCGCAGCCGCAGCCACGGAAGCTCGAGCTGTGGCAACAGCCATTGGGATTTCTTCATCCAGTTCCCGCTCCAGTTGGCCAAATACTCATTCCCATTTGTCCCCATTGAATGGCCTTACAAAATATTGGTTCAAATCCGAACCCAGACTTTTAGTGAGTGAAGAGCCGGAAAGGATGCTGAATATGGGAGATCAATCATCATCGAATAAACAACAGTCACATAGTGCAGATAATTTTGTGCGTGTGACTATGGATGAGGAGGGTCGTGATGATTTGTGTGATAGAGTAGCAGGAGAATTAGAAGAGAACCCTTCAAATCATCATACGTATACGGAGATGAGAAATCATTGCGGATTTAGTAAAAAACAGAGCAATTTGAAAACGACAATGAATGTCAATAGAGATGTGCTCACTTCTCCCAAATCAAATAGGAAAGATGTTGTTGGTGGTGGGAGTAAACAGAAACCCGCTTCTTTTCTTTTATCAATGTTCAAAAATCCTTTGTCATATCTAAGTGGAATCATCAGCAATAATAATAGTGGTAATTTAATCAGGATGGATAAAGATAAAACGGACAATGGACAAATCACAAATAATGATAACTCTTCAAGTCCTGAACGTAATTTATTGTACAGTCGGGCCACAACGAATAATGCCAAAAAACGAATGGAAGAACAAATCAAATTACAGAAACATCATCATCTTTTATTAAGGGAAGCATCTGAAGATGGTCAAAAATTAAGTTCATCCGTTCCAGATCTTTGGGCTGTGAGGAATTCTCCAATTTTGTCTGAGTGTCGGAAAAAAACGTCTATTAATAGTGATTCCGTGGTGGACACTCATGTTCTCTATCCATTGGACTCAATGAAAAGTGCGTCACTTGATCCTGTCCTGAAACTCATTGCAACTAGTGATGAGTCTCCTTATTTATAAACAAAAATCCATTTGTATACTCGTTGACTTTTAAATGACAATTTTATCGTATTTTCCAGTACATTTCTGTTTGATTTTTCTTTTTAGTGAACTCTCTGTATTCAAGAGCATTCTAATGCACATTGGTAATGAAATGAAATTTTAGTTTTTGTCAGAGTCTCCCCGATTGTACGAATCTTCATAAAATTATATTTGCAGCAAAAAAACTGCATACAAACGTGATTTTAATGTTTTGCTTTCTCAAATTGCCATGACTCTTTCGGGATAAAACTGTTTCAAATAAAACTTTTTATCAAACAAACGTGTGCATTGTGATTTCAAATTGAAAATCTTAATTCATTTGTCTTTTGCTTCAGTCTCAAATTGAGATTTTCAATCAATATACCAAGAGCAAAAACAAACGCGAACGTGCGCACAAATTCAATGAACAAATATGCAAATATTTGCCTAGCTTGTGGTTTTTAAATTTCTTTAGTGACACCCTTTTATAATTTTGTCTTCATATTTATTGTACATGGAGCACATATATATCGGATCTAGATTTGAGGTTCCATGTCCTAGAAATGTCCCGCATGAAAAAAAGGACTGGGCCATTCAAAAAGTCGATACCACTCCAGTGAAAATTCATATGCGATATAATTTGAGGTGATGGCAATTTGCGAATGGCCAATTCCCGGTGTTCCGTAGGATGTATTATTTATTGGCTGATTGTGGTAAGTTAAAGAAAAGAGAAGAGTTAAAGTTCCATTAATTAGGTCTATAGTTCCTGTGTGCATAATAATGTTAATTAATATATGGAATTATGTAAATAAAGAGTCTTAAACAGTGTTGTTCCTTTTCCTTTTCTGTCTGTTGTATATATACAGTTGTGCAGCACAGTCCTCTTAATTATACTCTATTTTCAAGGACAGTACGTGATTCCAACGGATGAATATCTCATTTGTGAGACTTTACTTAGACTTAATTTTGGATTTATTATCGCCTGCACTGTTCTCGCTGTCATTTTTACGAAATCCCGAGTTCAAGATGGCTCTATACCAGTTCTGGTAATTTCTAATTCCAATTCTACGGATACATCAAGTAAAAATATTAAAATATGCTTCAAATGAAATGAAAAACAACATTTATTGGAATTATTAAAATATGAATATGTGATTTTTGATTTTCTGTCGTCGACAGATCTTCACCGTTTTAATATCCCTCCTCCTATTTTCCATACTGATCATATTTGAATTGGAAACTATCACCATTCCGAAAATTGATGACGCCATTAATATCGTTCGCAAGAGATATGCTGTGGATCCAAATGTTCTTGGATTCATTCAATCAAAACACGTAAATATGCCCGAAAGCGGTTGAATTCCCATGTGTCACTGATTTTAATTCCACAGACTCCCTCATGAGAGAGTTTAATGTTCATTTTTTTGTCCTTCCATTTTTTTCCATTCCTTTAGAAGTGTTGTGGACTTCGAAATTATACAGACTGGGGATTCATAATCGTGGACCATGAGAAAGAGCGACAACAGAAAATGTTGGATAATGATAATAAATCCTCCGGACCAGTCGTCAACATCCCCATCGTGGTCTCCTCCTGTTGTAAATTAGTGGATCATTGTGGTGTTCACATTTATGTCCGTACGAGAGCGGAGAAGGAATTGAATTCCTCTAATGATTTGGGTTCAAAATACGACTATCTTCACATCAAAGACATTGACGATTTTGTTTACACAAAGGGCTGTTACGAATATTTGAAAAAGTATTCCAAGGATGTGTACGAAACAATGAAAGGCTACACTTGTACTTCATTCTTATTTGTTGTCGTCGTCACTCTCATATTTTCATACTATTGGTGGAAAAAACGAGCGGAAGATGCAGAACATAATTCTCGGGGTTGGCCAGCCCCACCCATGGATGTACAAACTGTCATGATGGATCCGAATAAAGATCGGATCGTCGCTTACATCAATCCTTTCTTAGAGTCTGTTATTGAAAGTCCAAGTAGTGAGGATGAGGAGACTCATCATGATGAGGATGACGATGATGATGATGAAGGAATGAGCAATAGGAAGAATGACACCACTCATTCACAGGAAATCACCCCAAGAAAACCAAAAAATACAAACACGAATTTTGTTTGAATTTTGGATTTTACATGTACATTACTTATTGAACTTTTTCTTTGCTCTAGCAGTTTTTTTTCAAACAGGGACTTACCTAATAAATTTCCCAAGTTAATTATTCAACGTATACACAACCATTTCATGCGGAGGAAATCATAATTAAAAACGAGAGACACATACTTTTGTGTAAAAAATGGAAAACTAAGAAAATTTCTAAGCCTCACAATTCCCAGCCACCGGCGGTGGTGGTGGTACAAAGGAAAATCATTGTCGTTGTTTTGCAAAATCGGTACTGGAAAATGGAGCCAGATGGCTGAATGGGTATCGCCAGTTTTGCAATGGAGAGAGAGAGGGGGAAACGAGACGTTATTCGTGGCGATATATTGTTTTGCAATCTACACAACCTTGTCTTTTGATCAAAGTATCAAAGCTCACTCAATAATTCGATATCTATCTTTATAACACACAACAACATTCCCTGTGTTTTCTATCCATTTCAGTCCTTATCTCTTACTCTTCAATACATTTGTTTTTTTTTTTTCATTTCGATTGCACATATCCACAACACACTCTAGCCCAGCCAATAGTCAACTAGCCGGTCATATCTGTATTATTATAATTATACACCCTCTATATATAATCATAAATTAAATGAATATAAAACTATAATAAAACGGCATGATAAAATGATAAATGGTAACTGGGAAATGAAATTCACACTCCTTCCCTTCGTCATTCGTAGTGTTTATGCTGATGCGATGATGATGGCTTCCTTTTGCATTTTAAGTAAACCCCCAATGCACACTTCCCCCCTTCTGATTCTCTCTCTCTCTCTCTCTTTGGAAAAATTCAAAAACACATACCCCATAATTCAAATAAAAATAATGAAAAACTAAATGTGTGTGTAAATAAACTAAATGGATGTTGGTTTTTAAAAAATACACGGTTTTGTACACGGATTTCCCGTATATGCATTGAAAAAAAATGATGGAAGATCTTTTCATCTCTCGCTCGCTATAAGTATGTCTGCTGTTGCTCTCAGCTCATGCTTTTCCGCCACGTGAAGTGATTATAATATTAATATCACGCTATCATAAGTATTGACGAGAGAGAGAAACGTGTGTACATGTGCATGTGCCTCTAAAGTGCAGAGCCAATAACTCTCAATATCTCTCATACTAATTTAAACTCTCTCATAATTTTCCAAATGAAATGAACCTGAAAAAATATAAGTAGATTATGAAATGAAACATGGACAATCAATTATTATTATTGCTAGCAGAAAATTTGAAATGAAATAAAACATGAGTAAATTAGTACAAGTTCAAGTTTAAATGTATGTGTACACTTTTCATATGATAGGGAATACATAATATACTTGAATACATACAAATACCAAATATGGAATTAAGGGATTATTTTTAATATATACATAGAAAAATCCAAAATTAAATACAAAATAAAAGCTGTGGCGTCGTTCGTCATTTTTGTCTCGTTGTCATTTTGTTTCTTTTAATGTCAAAGGAAAAAAAGAATATGTGGAAAAATGAAGCACTTAATACACGCACAAGACTCTCGTTCTCTCTATTATGTAGTGAAAAACATTATTTTTTGTTTTTTTTCGGATAATTATAATCCTAATGTAATACCCGTGATGGTTTGTGAATTGAGGATTTTTGACGCTCAGTTTCATTTGAGTTGAAATATATGTGTGTATCATAATCTTGATAGGATGAAGACTCTGTGGAATGACTCTCGTCTAAGAAAAATTCAAGACTTGTAATAATAACCTTGAGTGAGTTTCACAGAGTCTTTGTCATGTTCCATAGTAAGTTTCCATTAACGATACGAGAATACACATAAGTACTACACACACAGATATCTCGTATCCATATTATATGAATGCAAGTTTAATATCTTCTTGATGTTCTCTCTCATTCGAGAGAGATCACATTTCACTGTGTGTGAGTGTATCTATGTGTACAAAATTGAATTTATTAATATGCTGTACATAGATAGAGTGAGAGAGGTATATGATAATGGTGAATGTAGATAAGACAACTAATATACAAGCTACATGTTACATCCCATGGCATTATTATTATTATTGTAGTTTTGTTTTGTTTTGGTTCTGTTTATTCTAATCCTCACACAGTTTAGTGACACAACTGTGCGACTATCGGTATGAGATTTCAATGTAAATATTATTTTTGTTATTGTTATTTTCAAATGTAAATGGTGTAGAGTGTTTTGTGTTTTCATGTCATATCAATTCGATCCATATGTATCCTATTTCAAGGTATTTCATCGTTATTCGTAATTCCATACGGTTTGTCATTATGTGTTGTTTTTTTTTTTTTTGTTCTTTTACCATAGTACGGAGTTCACTCCGTACTATGATTTTTACACAAAGTCAAATTCAAAATTGGATTGTACATAATGGGATTGAACGTGGATGAAAATATACTGGTTGATAATTGATAGTTTAAGTTAATTTTGGAGCGTTTGTTTATAGAAGCTTGTTTATATCAATTATTCGTAAACAAAGATAATTTCTTCATCATGCCTGTCCCAAATTTACCTTTTGTACAATCATTAAATCTATCATTAGCTTGTTTTTTTTCAATGTGTACAAGCTGTACAAAGTATCAAGCTTATCCAGTTTACATTTCCCCTTATGTAGAACATATAAATACACACACGCACACACAGAATAATATTATTATTATGGTTTGCAGTTTGCAGAACAAGATCTTTTGACGAAAATAAAAATCATGAAAACTAACCATAAACAGCCAAAAAGGAACGAGTAGTGAGTAGCAAGTTTTACATATATATACTTACTTCTAAAAATAATACATATATACAGAAAGCAACTTTTTTGACTTGCAAAAAAAAAAGAAAAAAACAACAACAAAAAATGTTCAGCATCAAGTTGACATTGGAAATAGGAATTACTTCCATATTTAATATTACTTTAAAATCAGATTCGCATTCTCACAAGCTTCATATATTAATGTTCGATATTTTTTTTGGCCTCTCTTTTATTATGATTATTCCATTCCTTACTCAACTCACTTTATGTGCAGCTGGACATCTTTCACACACACACACACAGAAAAGTCTCTCACCTGTACTAATATAAACGTACCTAATCGTCTGCATGGATTACACATTACACAGACTCATACGATCATAAAAAAGGCGACTACTGTATCGGCTATGGAGAATCTATAATGTATAGTAAACACACAAAATTATTGGCATTGAATTGAATCCCTGACCTTATGTAAAGAAAATGTGCAAAAAAATATTGTCTGTCTATAGTGTGAAATGGGAAATAGAATGTGAAATAAAATATAATATATCTGTGGTGTGTAGGTACATCCACATCCACATCCACGCATTTGGCTAAAACCTAAAGACTCTGTGCACACACATACACACACACACACATGTATACAAAACTCATCATGTTGACTTCCAAATTATTTTACTATACATATTATCATTGTGTGTTTGTATTTTGTATGACTTTTAAGGACACGGAGGAGCAGTGATAGGGATAACACCAAACCCATCTACGCCACACCTCCATTACAAACAATTTTTGCCAATCCAATCCAGTCTCCAGTCTTCTTTCTATCGTATATCTCTCGTTTTATCTATATAATGTTCAGCTAGTATAAGTATATCATCAAATTATCATACACCTTGTTAATAAGCCATTGTAGTATGTTTATGTCTCTCTTTTTTTAAACTGTCTATATGATATTATATGTACGATATGTTATACTATGCGGCATTTCACCTTTTTTACACATATATCAGTACACTGAGTGTACTACACTCCATTTCGTTTTACCTTTGTATACACACACGAATGTACCAAGTCTGTAGGCAGAATTAACTACATATATATACAATGTAGATGTAGATTGTAGTTTATAGTACAATGTAGGTTTTATTGTTGTGGTCACTGACAGAAACAACTTCTTATGAGATCGTAATTACAAATTACATTTTACATTCTTTAATCCTCTCCGTATATTTATTCTTTTTTATCCTTCTTTCCTTGTTATTTCTCTGAATTCTTTCCAAACCTGAATCATTACAGTGGCAATACAGATGATGGCAATATTTTTCTTTGTAGAATATTTAGTTACTCTTATGCCGATAGCTTGGAGATGGTCTTCAACTCAACTTCAACCCTCATTGGATAATGGAAAGACAAAGACGAAGACGACGTAAACAAAACAACAAAAACAACAACAACAACAATATTGAAAATCCAATCCAGTAATTGGTTGACTCATAATATAACTATCAACTCCTTCATGGACCATTTTGGGCCATAAGAATAGAGATTAATGTATAGTGTTTTTTTCTATTCCAGCATGTGTAACCACGATCCACCTGCACCCTGAACGTCTCTCAACATATACAAATATTAAATACAACATGTACGCTTTCTTGTGTGTATACAAACAAAATTTCAAACATAATATAACTTTGATAACTCGGCTCCTTTCATTTCAAAAGAAGTGAAAAGGTATATGTATGATGCTAAATACACACCCTAAAAAATGATGGAGAGATGCTTTCCATGGTATAAAGTTCCAAGTTAGTCTATATACAGTGGTAAGTTGGAGAATTTTGTGGACGTGTCAACTACAAACACGCATAATAACACAAAGGGACGAAAATCCTGTCAATCTTTTTCCCTTGTACAGATAGGTTTTCTGCTGACACGGTAAACAAAAACAAGTTGGCTCTGTAAATATGTATTTTGATGTTATAGAAAGTAAATCATCAGCAAAAAGGGAAACCCAACTCAGATTCAGAACCATCGCAATATATAGAGAATGAAGTTTGAGGATTTTCTTAAGCTTCTGTGGTCAATGGATATACAAGAATAAAAATGTCTTAGGAAAAAAACATTCTTATATAGGTTGAAGAAAGAGAGAGAGAGAGAGTAACTCTATATTGTAGTAGATGGATAGGATGCTGGATAATCAAAAATAATAATACGTGGATCACCAATGAGTGGTGCAGGCAGCAATCATGTTGTGACGGAGCAGACACAACATCATAATAATAAAATATACTCGCAAAAATAATATGTAGGTATACGCACTGAGAACAGCGACGAACAACAAACTACGAATGAAACCAAAAACCAGAATTTTATCCAACCATCACCACTTCTCTCCTATCTACATAAATATTTTATAATATAAAACGTCCGCAACAACTCACAATACACACCAAAAGAAAGAAGGAGAAGAAGACGAAGAAAAAACACAAACATCATGTTGTTCAATTTCAAAGTAGGTATATGTGTTTGTTGCCATCAAAGTCAGAGGCAGAAAACGGAAAACAAGATATAAAAAAACTGTATGAAATTCAATACCTATACACATAAACTTATGCACGCAAATACATACAATGAAAGCAACTCTGAGGAAACTGTGTTTCCTTTTCTTTGCATTGCATATAAAGGACTATAGATATATGTATACTAATAATAATATTATAATGAGTAGGTATTATAACGTATGTTGGTATATGAACCATAGGACATAATAATGGGAATGTTTATAGTGCAGAGTTTGCTGGAATAGTGTACATGTGTGTTGATTGTGAGTGGAGCTTCACACACCCATACACACACACAGGCAGCAATAATATTTATGTTTACCTTCGCAATTTTTACCGATATATGCACCAGTTTGTTATGAGGTTGTTTCTGCTCGATGCTCTCTCTCTCTCTCCCTACATATTATGGAAATACATACACAATACACACACGATTAGATAAGACATGGTCGGGATCATTTTCTATGTATATGTTTATATGTATAAACGTATATGTATGAAAAAACAATGTAAAATAGAGAGATCATTTCATCAGTATACTAAATATACTATACTTTGTAGCTGTGTGTATGTGCATTCTATTACTATCATGTATTCTGAGGAATTATGGTTGGTCGAATTATAAACACCTCGGAGAATTTTATCTGGCAGTTCTAACTATTAAAAAACGAATGATGGTTGACGATCGATCGATGATACTATGTGTATCTGTAGTGTTGTAGTTTGGATCATATGTCCGTAATTAAGGATTAGTGACTGCTTATCAATTTTTTTTTATTCGTAGTTGTTAAAACAGTGTATGACAGCAATTTTATTTTACAGTACATATATACAATTTATGTGCAAATTATGATGACGCTGCTAAAACAAAACTCATGTACACATGTTGAGTGATATTATATAGAATGTGGAGAATCATCTGGAAATACAAAAACACACTCATTCAGAAGGTGACGATAGAAAATATTCTAGATCCAGATCCGTATGAATTTGTGTGGTCGTCTATTTTCTATGAGCTCGTATATACAAAATTTATTATTCAGTTTATTTTTCCTTATAAGTATATACACACAAGTTGAGGGTTGGTTGTTGTCAAATGGATATGTGCACACAAACATATATACAGATATGGAATATAGACTGGATTTAAACCTTATTAATGCAATGCATCTCTCTCTCTCTTGCTCTCTCTCTCTCTCGTCAATGTTTTCCCGAACAAACTCTCATGAGATTTATTATTTATTATATTTTGCAATTCAGGCAGAGATAAGACACGTGCTTGGATTGAGAATTCATATCCCCACATAATACTCTCAGAGTTATTGGCTGAGTCTATATGAAAATAGATGTTGATTTGTGTGTGCAGTGAGTATATCCTCGGTGTATTATTCAAATGTACCTACGATATCTACTACTTGTCATTTTACACAGACAAATGTACATAGGGTGTCTATATACATACAAATTATTACAGAGCTCTTTGAGTTTTGACAAATCCATTTGTGTACACCTACAATTGATTTCCTCATCTCAAATCATATGTAATAATTGTTATTGATATTGCTCACCGGGCAGTGTATTTGATGTAATGTCACTAATGTCAGCTTTTCATAATATGATATGGTGACGACACCATCATTTGAACGTTTATTTTATCTCTCTACCAGAAGAAAACTGGAGGATTTTACATAGATACATTTGAACGAAACTCATTTGTCAGAGAGAGAGAGAGAGAGAGAGAGAACCTTTGGATTTATCTAATACTTAGGCATACAGAGATTATCTTGGATTTTCATATATATACATACGATAGTTTTTAATTTCCACTATCATTCTCATGGATCATGAACATGGAAATCAAAAAATGAGAAATTCTAATTCTTTATCAAGGAGAGAGATCGATTGTGCTCGGAAACAACGATTATTGTTCAAAATGATAAAATTATTGGTAAAGTTCACAGGAGATTATGAACAAATGTATTCTAATTTCATATGGAATAATCCATACTGTATAAATTAACATACAGTGTTTATTAAATTCAAAACAAAATCCAACGATTCTCTCTGCTCTTTTAAACAACTGTAATACAGACTCTGTATATTATTTTGAATTGAATTCATTATTTAGGACTTTGAATATTTGAATGGCACTGAAAAATATCGTACAAGCCGAGTAAAAAGTAACAAAGACAAATTTTCGAACGATACCGCATTCCCTACAAAAGGAAATGGTGTACCTATTTTACTATTTTTATGATGGATGTTTTGTCAGCTATAAATAAATAAATGCATTGCAGTCAGAGTTGATGAATTATTGTTGTGTCATTTGTAATAATTTAAATTGAAAACAATTCAAGAGGTATTTAAAGAGCAAAATACTCTCATTTTTAAACATGGTTTTTGACATATTTATGTTCAAAATCCTGACATGTTATCAGACACTGATTAAAAAAATGGCATATACTGTGGTACAACAATAAAACTATATTATTACTATACTATTGCTAACTATTTATTTAATATGGCCGCAATTAAATTGATCATCCAATTTTCAACAATAACATCAATCACCTTTATTATTTGACTTTGAGAAAGAAACAATAAGTTACCGTATATACTGTTATAGAACCCCACGACTTTATAGAACCCCAGGGGTTGTATAGGATTTTCCGATACAACCACCCCATGCTTTCAATGACATTCTCTGATTTAAATTACATTAAAAATCATAGATTTTAAGAACCCTCTTATAGAACCCCACCCTGCTATACATCTCCTGGGGTTCTATAAGATTTTCAAATACAACCCCAGCAGTTCTATAGCAGTATATACGGTAGCATACATATTTTTGCATATTTCATTTAGCAATTCAATTCAAAAACATTAAATACACACAGGAACGAAACTGTACTGTTGAAGTACGGGCTTGAGAATTGATAGACATTAAAAAATATAATAATACTATTACAAAATCTATACATAGGTGTATTTGAATTTCGAAAACAGAATTAGAATTTAGAAAGAGAATGTCAAGTACGCTTAAATTGCTTGTGTCATCATGAATTATTTTCATTCAGCGCAGCCTGCTGAACAAAAAGAAGTAAAAAGTAAATACATATAAATGTGAGGGAAGCAGCCTACTTATATAGCATCACCTGTGTAAATACGTAACATTTAAAATAATTTTAATACAAGCACTATTATACATATGGTAAATATGCATAATAAATATCTGCAAATAACAAATTTGTTATCAGTTCTCATTGAATTCTAATGTTGGTCTTGAACTCAGATTTTAAAGTTGAACGATGGAGTGTTTCAGGTTTCAAAAGTGTGTGTGTGTGAAATACACATAGGCATTTTTTTGTTTTTGAACAAAATGGACTACCTGCATAATATACAAGTGAACTAAAGACCCACATGTTCAATGAAATTGAAAAGTAATTAATCCATCTACACATAATTATACAATATGTACAGATATATATATATGTAACCACGAGGAACATTACATATGAAAATAGGTAATTCGATGGATTATTTTGTTTTTCTATCCCCCGTAAGGAGGATCGAAGGATTACAAAACAAAGTGGAATGGATTAAATAATGGGCATTTCAATAGTCTGATATTTTGGTGAGAGAAGAAGAACAAGCTCAATTTACAAGATAAATAGACTTTAAATTTCTACACGTGACTTTGTCGTGACAATATATAAATTACTTATAAGTACTATTTTACCGTCCGGCATAAACCAATATAAACTATTTAGAAAATAACAAATAACAAAGAAAACTCCAACCGCACATATTCCTTTTAATCGATGAATTGCGAGTCCAGGAAGTTGGTGTTTTCCTTTTTGTCTGGTCACTTCCACACTTTGTTTGTACTCATTATTATTATTGGGATGGACATTTAAAACGAAACCTCTGCCTGACTACCTTTTTTTGTGCGTTGTTCTTGCTCATATACATAAATATGCGTATATGTGAAAAATGAAAAGAAATTAATTGTAATGTAATATACATTTTTATTAGCTATTAATTTGGGCATCAGGCTTACCATATGTGTGTATCATTCACAATTATTAGAGCATATGGAGACAAAAAAGTCAAGACCGACAAACCGAGATAAGGGGCACGTACGACGTATAAGAAGAAATAGAGAGTTCAATTCTCAGAGTTGTCATTTTCCCCACAAATCGAGTAAGTACCAATTACCCGAACCACATTGACCATAAGTTTCCTATTTCAGACCAAATATTGTCAATTGATAGAGAGAGAGAGAGAGAAAGAGAGGGAGAGAAATGAAAGTACAGAGAATAATGTTACTGTCCACCAAATACACAGTATTACATAGTCCAGTATTGGTATTGGAGCCTTTGTCATTTGATGTAATTTTGATCGTGATTTTGTGTGTACACAATTTTTTCTCATGCTCCTCATTAGAATGACCATTGACCCCCAGAGTTAGAGCCAAAGAACAACTTGAACTTGTTTTCTGCCTTGTACTTGTATACATAATTCGACTTTTAATTAATAGAGGTGGACTGTCCGCACTCACGCACTGTGTACAGAGATACAGATGCATCAGTTTGTTTTGTGTAGTTTGTACAAACTTTGTAGTTGGTAGCAGCAGCAGAGGAGAAAAAAGATTAATATTCAAATGTTGTAATATATCAAATAACAAATACATACAGAATTTAAAATTCTCAAGTCGTCATACATCCTCACGATCAGACACTTTATAATTCATGCATAACATTATCAAGGATTTTTCCAGCATTCAATGGGTAAATGTGAATGTGAAATGTGAATGTATTTATAGTATGGAGTATACAAACCAAATTACATGCTAATAATCTTAACCTTAATTTTATCATCATTACTGCGATTAAATCATGTTTACAAATTAAAATAGAATAAGCATTTGCTATATGCTGCACGCATTCAATGGATAGTATAGGTATATACTATACCTATAATAATATAGTATATTATACTATATATTTAGGTATACCATCAGTAAAAATATCTGTTGTGATTTTGTTACTAATGTGAATTGTCTTTGTAAATTTGAATTTATTTTTATCTCACAGCACAGCCTTTACAATACTTTACATGACACAGTACAAAATGTTTTCATTTGCTATTTGCCAATAACGTTTATTTTATTATTATTATGTTTCTGCTGGAGTTGGAGTCGGTATAGGGATGTGAAATATTGTGTGGTTTCAGTATTGGATTCAGTATTGAACCTTTTTATATTATAATAGTTAGTACACATACTAGGTATATATATTCAAAGCGTAAAAGAAAAATAGTAGTGGGAAGGGCAACTAGGAAAATAGTAATATCAAATAGCAAAATATATATTCGCTCATGTTCTATTCACCTCGAAGGAGTCTGGTCCAATGTTTTGCTCCTTCTCTCTCTCTCTCCTCTCTCTCTCTCCTCTCTCTCTCCTCTCTCTCTCTCCTCTCTCTCTCTCCTCTATCTCTCTTGCTCTATCTTCGAATATACTGGAATGCTCGTGATATTATTATTATCAAGAGTATATGAGGAGCAGTGAAAAGCGCTCTCAGTCTCAGTTCTCGACACTAAATAGTGTGTGTATTTGTATATGCGAAGTCGTAGTCGTGGTCTTTCATATAAACATACATAAATGACTTGTTTTGGATGGAGAGGTACGAACCTTCCAGTGATGACGACGTAATATGGCTCTACACGTGGAGTTCCATTACATAAACTCCTCATTGCGAATTCTTTGTATATGCAGTAATATGTACTCACACTCATACATACACACTCACACACACACACCAAAACAAATTCATGGTATATCCAAGCATGACCTTATACCATTATAAAAGCTTACTTTTATGCACACACGCACACAAACAGCTCGATGCTCAATAATGATTCCACTGCTGACTATATTTATGTTTATATCCAAGTCTGCACGTACACACTTCCTAGCGTATATTTAATACCAGGAGTTGTATAGGGGTAGTTGAATCAAAATTCATCATTTCATTTTTCACGTCTTGAACAAAGTTTATCATCGGCCAAAGACCATTTACATTACCATAATAAATTCAGTTCCGTGGATATGTATACACTTATAAATATACATGTACATTGTACACAAAGAAAATAACCTGGAATAAATAAATGTTGATACACATAGACAAACGTGTATGTAAGTATACATGAGAAATTTTGCAAACTTCATATCATTCTTCTGTATCCAGTAAATGTATAATTGTGTTTGGTATCTGCAGTATTTTGGTAAATCGT
This sequence comes from Gisinianus flammeolus, assembly GCA_034699125.1. Taxonomy (NCBI): domain Eukaryota; kingdom Metazoa; phylum Arthropoda; class Collembola; order Symphypleona; family Katiannidae; genus Gisinianus; species Gisinianus flammeolus. The sequence goes on along the minus strand of JAIUND010002922.1, from coordinate 1,325 downwards.
ACATCCACAGACACACGTATATATATTTACATGTATTATATTAAATGCAATGCAATTCTATGCTGTACGTTATGACTCATAGCGTACAGCGTACAGCATTGCATTGTATATAACTTATGAGGAAATACTGACAAACTGAAACTGACTTTGGCTTGGTGTAGTTTTTTTTTCGTCAGTGTGTGTGGCTATTGGCTAGAATGCAGAGTTCATGAGTAAATAATGAGAGAGACACACGCAGCCCAAAATTCATGGCCAAACTCTCGTCAGTCAGACACATTTATGCACACACAGCAACACACTGCACACAAATATATATTGTCTCTTCTTCTCTCTCTTTCTCCGTATGCCTATTGCCTATGCACAGTTGGATGGATATTACAGACCATTTTAGTGGAGACATTTTCTTTCAAATCAATTCGTATAATTCGTCATTCGTCCTACATATCTCCGGCTATATATAGGAGATTCATATCATAATGTACTGATTTTCACACGAGCTCAAGTCAGTTTACTTTGTCTATTCAATTTTATTGTAGGTACAATATATAGCGCCTCAATGTAAACATGTATGCATGAAAATGTAATAATGAGAAGGGTATAATGTCTATGATATCTATAATATCTATAGGTTCTTTAATTTCAGACTATACCGATGGAAGGCCTGGAAATATCGTATAATATCTCTCTCTCTCTCTCTCTTCCACCAGAGTTTCTATTGACAATTGACAATCGGCAAAATTTTCTCATCAGGTACTGTCTGTAGTTAATCATCTGTTCATGGATAATCCTATACAGATATATATAACACTGGGTTTAATGCATACAAAACAAAACCATTCATGTATATAGGTTTAAATGGAATCGTGGAATAGGTAGGTTGTGCGAATTGTGGATGGCGGATTGCGAATAGTAAATTGTGGGAATTGGCCATGTATGAAAGTGGAATGGGGAATGTATACATTTTTTCCCTAGTAAAAAGTAAACAGTAAACAGAGAGACGGAAAGGAGTACTATATATAGAAAATAGCAAAGCGGCTACATAGACGGCACTAGACAGACATGTGGCTCATGTTATTTCTATGAAAACGAGTAAAAATATATACCGGCTTTTTCTCTCTCTCTCTCTCTCTTTCTAATCTTCGTGCATAGTTTTCCCATTTGTCAGTTGGAGTGAACATTTTTACATTATTTACATTGAGAGCTTATATTTACACATTAGACATTTGCATTGGCATTGAGAATTAACGTTCAAAGAAATAGAGGTACAGAGAGAGAGAGAGAGAGAGAGAGAGAGAGAGAGAGAGAGAGAGAGAGAGAGAGAGAGA
>JAIUND010002921.1:0-18844 GCA_034699125.1 Gisinianus flammeolus | reverse complement strand
ATTTTTGTTCAAGCCGGAGCAGTTTTGTGTTCATTATCAATAATTAATTGTCAATTAATTTTTTGCTTGTAATATTTCCAGTTTGGTTTTATGTATGCGTATTTTTTGTAATATTTAATGAAGTTTCATTAAAGCAGTGCAGTTCAATCTTTGTAATCTCGATTGTGAAAGCGTCTCATTCTCGTATATGGCATGTACATATGACTGATTTTTGCCCCACGTCTGACTGAATTTTGCCCCGCGTATCCTTTTTCGACGGTTTTTTCCAAGGTCAAAACGAGGGTCACAAACTCATCTTGGACACGTACACCAAATCTACGAAATCACATATTGGGTCTCCTCTTTCGAACCATATCAAAATGAACTGTGTCCGATCTTTGGTATTCTCTCCGTAATTAAAAGTTTGAGTGACTGATTTTTGCCCCGCTCTCCTCTATACATATTGCCACGATGGCAATTCCAATAATAAAATAATACGTATTCACACTTTCACTTCACTTGATTTATCCAAAAAAAACTTGTAGAGTATAACTCTACTAAGAATTTTAATCTCTGTAGTGTGAAGATAAAAAGATGAATATTGAATCGATATTGACTTAATTTAATATTTTAATTATACTTAAATATTTATAATGTTCTATAATAGAGTTTTCGTGTAATTTTGTTGAGGGAATTTAAACTTAGCAAGTACGTATACACATATTTTATATATTATTAAGACTGACACTGATTCAGAAAACCATTGGACATAAAATCCAATACCTTATTCAAGTACACATTTATAATGTATTCAAGGAAATGTGTCTAGCAACTTTATAAATCCACACAAACAACTGCCTGTGGATCCTCAAAATAAATAAAATGAATTACAGATATATAAAAGCCAATAACAGAGACATGAAAGTTTATAAATTAGAAATACACATATAGGTATTTTATTAAAATGGAAAATAAATCTTGGATGCCTGTGGAATCAAACAAATTCAAATATTTGTCGTCTTAATCGTCATCATAGAAATCTACTTCTTGATCCTCTTCATCATCTTCATCGTAAATTTCTTGATCTTCTTCGTCCTGTTCATGTAAATATTCTTCTTGTTCATTGGCGTATTCATATTCTTCTTCTTCTTCTTCAATTTCTTCATCGCTATGGTGATAATTCTCAGGGAAATCCTCCTCAGCAACTGATTCAAAGTGGTTAGAATCGTCGTCGTTTTCCCATTCCACAGATTCTAAATATTCATAACCACGCGAATCCAAAATGTCCTTTTTAGGGAAATGTGCAAAATGGACAAACGGTGCAAGCGGCTTCAGAACGTCCATAAATTCTAAATACAAAAAAAAAACGATTCCCCCAAAAAAAGAGCACAAGAAAAAGTTTTATTGAAATAATTGAAACAAAATGCGCTCATCCGTCGCTTTTAAAGTTTCTTAATCGAAATATCCGGGTGATTTCTATTGAGGCCAATGACGATTTTCAGATTCGGATGGACATGAAAAAGTTGATGGACTTTATTCAGGGAAATGGGATTACGAATCGACCGGAATTTCGAACTTTTGTGAGTGACCAAATCAATTTCAAGTCTCTTCAAACCTGTGCATCAAAACGAATTGCAAAAATTTTTTATAAGGATTTCAAGTGACTTTTAATTTTTGTAAAAACAAAAACGACTTCATTCTATCATTTTGCTTATACCTGTGAAATGATAGACATTCCCCTATTTTCCAGGCCTTGGTTCGGCTTTTGCTGTCAAACCCGTCAAAATGAGATTCAAATCCGTCGCAACATCCAATTGATGAACTTCTTGTCTCCGAAAAGGCATTTTGATACGGATCGAGTCCAATTTAGGGAACAATCTGAGAAAATGGCGAGTCATGAGATGCAATTTGTTTTCTCCAAAGTCCTCAATTTCCAAATTTGACACATTCGGAAACAAATCTTTGACTTATGTCTGCCAGCTTCGTCGGACTTTTAGTACGCCAGAAGAATAAAAGGGAAGAGGAAGAGGGCTGGAATCATGATAGATTGCACCAGAAATCTTGAGATTTTTTACAGATCCAAAACCGCTGGTGAAATCTTTGTTTACAGGCAAAGTCCAAGGCGAGATCAAAATGAAGTCAACTGTTAAATAGACAGTTTTTAACTGGGGTAGAAATCCTTGGAGGTCCCGACCACGCGGGATATTTTTCAAATTGTTCAAATAAAAAAAGACATCCAGTGAAGACTTTTCCCCAAGATAAAGTTTGAGAGTCGTCAGATTGGTCAATGGAGCTGAAATTCGAAGGTTCGGAAGGCCGAAAAAATCCGTATTGACGTCCAGTGTTTTTAGACTGTCCGCACTGGACTTGAAAATTGCATCAAACTCTTTCACATAACTTGAACTGTGTAAATTATGATGACGACTGACCCACAGGACAAATTCCCTTAATTTCGGTCCAGCAGCCGCAAATCAGCGGAGATCTTCAATAAGAAATCCCCCGGAGTATCGGATTTCAAATTTTGAAATGAGGTGAATCTTTGAAGACCAAATCTCTGCTGGAACATTTTCAAACCAGAGGCCATCAACTTTTGTCAAATTTGGTGCTCGTTCCAGGATTTGACTGCCAATCGAATCCGTAGACATTTTATTTCCGAGGAAGTCCAATTCAAAATCCAATTCATTTAATGACGGGAGTTGGAGAGTTGGGGGGAGATTTCCGGGGTGAAGGAGGAAAACTGTGTTCAACTTTAAATTGGTAAGATTCGGAGAGTGCTGGAGAAGGTGGGAAATATTGTGGAAATATTCACTGGGATCATCATACGCTAAATTTCTAGACGGACCCAAAGTCAAAGTCAGGATTTGATTCCCAAATGAGATTATTTTTCTCGTATCCGCTTTTGTCCATTCTAAACCCGCCAAATGAAAATCCGAACAAGGTAAATTCCCGATTGTTTTCCTGAGCACAGCCATTTGTCTACCAAATGAATCCGATGTAAACTTGACTTGGCCGCAGTCCCTCCGGAGAATTTCTCTATCCGCCAAATTTTTCCAGCTCTTGCAGACTCCTCGCGAGGATTTCAATGATGGAAAATCAATGTAGGAAAATATTTTGTCGGAAATCTGCATTAAAAAATAAAGCAACAACAATAAAATTAAATACACAAAATGTTAAAGCACCTGGAAATTCATATCTAATATGGAATTGAATTAATTATTAAAATAAGGGAAATGAAAATTTAGTAGAGTTTATATACCAATGCGATCCCAAAAGCTTTGTCCTGCGATGTAACTTGTAATGTGTCCACTTCCGGTTCGTCTGGATTTGTTGATGTTGGACTGGAATCGGAATTTTTGGAATGACCCTCAACTTTCACTCTTTTCTGCTGCTTTTGTTCTGCCATTTTCACACTGAGAACTATATATATAAAATGTACAATATAAACAATACAGAAAATTATAGACATGTGCTATTCCAAAATAAGGAAAATATGGAATAATAAGTATAGCAAAAGCAAAAGTGCATGTCTTTGTACGTTGTGTCGCCGTTCTCCTATATTATTTTCATATCAATGAAAATATATACTGAAGCGAATGTGAAAGAAAGAACCACATGCAAATGATAATGATGCAAAAGATAAGTATAAAATACGAAATTAAACAAGGAGACTTAACGTAATACAATTACGAACGAAAGATAAATATGGAATGATAATAATTATTGAATAATTATGATATTTTGTCTTTCGTATACACTTCTTATTACCTTTTCAAAATGAAGCTGAAAACTCTGAACTCGAATGAATGCAAAAGAAACACACGTCTGGATTTTGATGTTGTGGGTTTTGGCTGTATATATTTTAACACTGTTAAATGGTACAGTCCAATTTCAGTAATAAAGTACAATCAGAATAGTAATTGTTACATTTAATCTCCTATTTAACTGGATCAAGAAATGCAAGAGAGAATTCGTTTTAATGCTGAAACACGATTTTTTTCATTAAATACGACAATTAAATGATGAAAAAAATCGTGTTTCAGCATTAAAATTTTTTTGAATAATGCATTTTTTATTTCAGATTTGGAATCCTCATGAAATTTCACGTTATAAACATGTATCATTTTAAATAAACATGTAATATTTGTATTTTTTAAAAAAATAATTCGAATAATTTGCAAAATAATTTTTTTCGAGGTCAAAAAATGGAAAATTTGAAATCTGGCTTCAAATTCGGAATCCTCATAAAATTTGGGTCAATATGCATATTTTTAATCATTAAAATTGTCAAAATTGACCAAATTCGCGAATTGCCCCAATGAATTTCAATCGTAATACGACTATTCTCTAAACTCCTACTTTGATACATTTTGGTCGGATTCCAGTATGCGGAGACTGTCTAGTTATTTCCCATTTCCTGTCTGTATCATCATCTAATTTGATAAGAAAAATATAGAAAATTATTGGAAAAATATGGAGTGAATTTCCCAATTAAGGGGCGTCCGTCAACGGAGTCTTTGCATATGTAAATATGCGAAAAATCGTATACTTCCGCCCCCTCCTCCCCCCCCTAAAACATATGTACGCTAATGTAGTTGGCATGGGCACGTGACCATCCGCCGGACCCCCTCTCCTAATTTTCGGACTCTATTGACGGACGCCCCCTAAACACAAAAATCAAAAGACAGAAAACCAGAAAAAATGAGGAAATGCAAACAATATAGGAATGATTTGTAAATAAAATGACTGTGTATTTTTTCAATATGAAAAAAATTGAGATGTTGAGATAAAAAAAAAAGAAACTCACACATTTCGAAATTATAATTCACATGTGTGGGCATCAAAAACTCAAACTTCCTTTCAAATATTCTCGCTTTTGGAACTTTAAAAAAAGGTTTAATGGACTCAAATTGACATGATGAATCATGAAAATGGCATAATGAACAAGGAAACACGGAAAAAAATGTTTTGTTGTCCGTTTTTTTGAGACGCATGCAGATGTTCATGAAGCCAAAAATTAAGGCTTTTCTCATCGGTTCGGTTTGTCGTCCTAAACCGACAGTTTCAAACCTATGGGCTTTGGTTTGGCTCGGTTCGGTTTATATTTAAACCGACAAACGGATCAGTTCGGTTTCGCTTTAAAACCGAACCATGAGCAACACTAATTTAAAAGTTTGCATATAGATTCGGTGCTGAAAATCACGGGGGCCCTTTTTCCATTCCCCCAGTGGGCCTAATTACCCTCAGTCCGACTCTGGTTGTCAAATTTTAATTGTTTATATGGCCCAACCAAAAATGATGGCCTTTTCACACTTTACGAATTCAAGAATCTTGAAAGTGTGGGAATTCCAAATGCGGGACTGTTCCATTTCGATGCCAGTTATGATTTTCAAGAGGTTTCGACAAAACAAGAATGTGTAGTATAGTTTGAAAGTGTATTTGTAAGCGTTTGGGCCGCGGCTTAAACAAATCAATCGGAATTAAACTTATATGTCAGCTTCATTATACTTTTCGTTCACATAATACGAACGTTATATATTTAATTAAAGGCATTAAAGTTAAATTGTAGCACCTTTTTTGACAACATTGGGAAACGCTTTATGCATTTCAATTATACATCAATTTCTCGCCTACGCAGACTTCCAGTGTGAAGACTTCTAATTCTACATTTCTCATCAAAATTATCTTGGCCATTTCCCAGGCATTTGACCTTAACTTGAAAGTGAGCGTTGAATTTGGTGGGTCGAATCCAGATAGATCAAGGCTGAGAGTATGAGAAGCCTCCTTGCACTGCTCTTGAATGTCTGAGGACCTTCAAAAAGGTCGTTTAATGGAGTTTTAAATGACGGAATTGGGAAATTTCTTGACTGTATAGAAGTCACTGACTTGCGCGTCTCTTTTGGTAGTGTTTTCGCTTATTTTGGAATCCTTTCTATTTAGACTAATTATGGCGGGAAAACGAGGAAGAGCATTTGCCTTCCAATTGTCTTTGTCTGTATTTTGGGGGCTCTTCGACGAAAATCGTGATTGTATAGTTGGAATTGGTGGACATGAGTTTCGAGCCGACGCATTCCTGTCCAGATCAACTTCGGTGATTTCGATTATGACGTCAACATCTGAACTATGAATTAGGCAGTTTCTCCGTTTCTTCAGCCTTGTAATGCTTAATTTGGGTGTCGTGTTGTGCGTTAATGAATGAGTGGATTTTATGATCAATTTCCGTGACATGAAATTTAAAACTGACAATTTGGCGGAGGATTTATTTAGCATCAAATGTAGGGAAATTCAAAATTCACCAATTCCACGTCGTCAAAATGGTTTGGTTTTGCCTTACAATGTGCAATGGAGTAAATTGAGGGGAAATGTTGGCCGTCTTGAATGCTGAATTCTCGATTTCAGTCACATAACAAATGGATTTTCACTCGAAATTGCCAATATTTGTCTCAAATTGTTTAAATTGAATTCAGACTATCAATTTAGGGGCTGTCCACAAACTGACTCAGGTAAGAGGGGGAGGGGGGGTCGAGATTTAGTCACGTGTCCCTATACTAATACATTAGCGTACATGCTGACAGGGGGGGTCAAAAAATTGGCCTTTTTACCTGACTCAGTTTGTGGACAGCCCCTTACCCTTTCTCAAATTACATGGTTGTGAAAAAATTCCTATCTATATAAAAGTGTGTTCCTTTACACAACGTTGAATAATTTTACGCGAAGGACAGAGAGTCAAGAAGTGAGATTTTCACAAAACCTGGATTAAAAATACATTTTCCTACGCGTAATAATCATAATCTTATTGTTAGTGCAATTGTTACATGTACACGCCCTCCTCACATTCCTCTATGATGTAGTACATAAAATTACGAATGGACTCTATCATGGTTGAAAGCATTTGCCTCCTTCCGTGGTCTTTTAGCACTTTCAAGGCTGTCCAAGTTACTTCCATGACGAGAATAAGAAATGAGACCACCAACAAGCCAAGGAAACCGTGAAAAATGAGATGGACATCCGAGTTGTTTACTGAGAGTGGCCGAAAGTCCTCTAAATTTTCTTCCACGCTTTCTCCATCACCCATCATCCTCCACTTCCCGTCCTCCATATTATTTAAGTCCCTGCTACCAAATCGAATTCGGTCCCATTTGACCCAGAGCCAGTAGATGCCAGAACTGAGGAGGACTCGCGTCCTGTCCGCCAGGGCAAAGGGTCTATCCCCGTCCAGGCCGTCATGTATCCAGAGTCTCTTCCCCTCGGCAAAGGATTCGTCCGTGAACTCTTGCCAGTTGTGACTGAACCGGCGGATGCTCCGACTCCTCCGCATATCCTCTTTGAACACGCCCCAAAAGTGTGGGAACTCTTCCGTGGGCACTATGAGGGCCGTCCGCCTCGCGCTCAAGCCCGTTCGAATTAAATCCTGTACTTGTTGTGGACAGCCCAAATTGATTCGCTTCAACCACCTGATCCTCCCCAAATACTTTTGACAAATGGGAATATTCCCACATGTTGCCTCCGGGAACTTCCCACGCTCTCGCCGCCATTTCCTGCACCCTTCTTTACATCCTCCCTGCTCATCCGAGACGGCAGCGGCCATATGATGAAGAAACGGAATTTCTCGTATACACTCATTTTTCTCCAAGGCGAACGTCTCCCGGGTGTCCTCGACCCAGCATTTCAACTGATGTTCCTCCGGGCAATTGTTGAGCACGTTTAAATTCGTGAATATGATGGAAAAGTTGTGAGAGTCTCCGAGGAACTCGTCGGATCGGGTCCAGGTAGTCTGGAAGGGATGTTTCAGCGTGTACGAGGACTTGATGATCCCTTTGTAGGCGTTGGTGAGGACAAGCCCCATGAGAAGCCACACTAGCAAACTCTTTCGCCACGCCCTCTTCCACATCTCCTCCACATTCAAAGCGCCTCTAAATGAGTAGGGAGCCTCCGCATGGGGCTGCTCTACCAAAATCCGTGGGACCCAGAAGAAACTGGCAGAGAGGAACTCACCCAGGAACGGCCCAACAAGAAAACCCCCACTCCCTCCCCCACGGAGGCAACGCCCGGAAATGCCCAAGAGGATCCCTGTCCCAACGAGGGTCATCCCGAGGGCGCCCCATACATGCGCAGAAAATGGTTGTGCAAAGACCTGGACGGACGTGGTGAGTTCGCGAACGGCATCTGCCGTGATGAACTTGAACGTCCGCTTGGCCGTGCTGAATGCGTTCATAAAGCAAGAGATTGGGAAGTTCTGCTCCTCGCTCAGGAACCTGTCCAGTGTGGAGGTGCGGACCATTTGGTCCAGCGACGTCGTCACATTCATCGTGGATAGGAGGGACACGCTCAAGGCGTCCCACAGACTCACCAGACTCTCCCGACTGAATGTGGACGGAGCAGCGGGACCCTTTAGTTCCCTGAAAGTTGGGAATGAGTTCCTAGTCAAAATGGATTTGTATTTCATTTGCCCTAATGCTGAGAACCCAATTTGAATGTTGCGCTCGTCATCTTTCGCCGTCATCATATTTTGATGCAGAAGCAGGGCACTGCTCAGACAGGCGACGGCCTTTGAGCAATCAAACTTTGAGAATGACCTTCGGATTTACTGTATGCCATCCGGCATTGAGGAAACGGAAGTACATGCCCGTTTCCAGAGCCTTTGGGACGGGTGACCAAATGTCAAAGGAGGAGGAGGAGTCGGGGATTTGAGGGGAAAATAGAAAGACGGGAGTGATGGGGATTTCCAAGGACGACCATTTGAATCTATTTTGTAGGCCTTCAACTCTCCGATCTGTCACGAATAAATATAGAAATGGTGGGAACCAGCAGTATTCGCAGTCTTTGTACTCCAAACGAAGGTTGTCCGCTTGGCTGACGTGATAATACATGTCGTGGTTGTTGACATACCTACTCGGCAGGCACAGGATCTTGACGTGACATTTGAGGATTTTGGAACTGATGACGGCCCCCCAGCTTCTATGATGCGTCGGCTTGGGCAATTTGAGGATGGGAAGGACTGACTGTTCGTAATTGTAGTATTCGCAAGTCTCGCTGAAATGAAGGAAACATCCTATCGCAAAGACGTCCGCCAGAATCGGTCCCAAATCCACACCGGACACGGGCACTCGGTCCTGGCAGTCAGACGACGGGAACGGAATCTCACCCTGCACCATCTAAAATCTCATTATATATAGTAGGGAAATAAATGTTGTTGTTGTGGCGATAGTTTCCATTGCAGACAGCCTCCGTTTTATATACTTTGTTTCAGGGGCGTCGGCACGAAATTTTGACTGGGGGTACAAAAACCGAAACCCCAATTCTATCTAGTGTAAAGCCAAAAAAAATTGCAATTTTATCTAGTGCTTAGTTAGCAAATTTTTTGCTTTATTTTTTGTAAATTAAATGTTTGTCGTTTATTGTATAGTGCATATAAGGCGAGGGTATATTAGAAATAACCATCGATGCTTTAGTAAAATAACAACTAATTGATACGGAATTGGGTTTTGGTCTTCGCATCTTTTTTCAACCGCAGACAATTCTACGTCAATTTTTAGTTCCAGACCAAATTTGACCAGAGTTACGACGGTTTTGAAAAAAAGTGGCTGCAAAGTTGCAAAAACAAAACGTCCTCAAAGTTCATTTTCTATAAAAATCATATTTCTTGTCTCTAAAGCAATTCCGGCTGGCAAAGAATTTTAATGGCAACCGTTTGAACTGCTTGACGTTGTAAAAAATCATAAACTCCTGAGTAACAATATTCCCATGATTTTAAGGGTGGTCATTTCTAGCCCCAAGGGCTGTTTTTGAAACTTTTTTTAAAAACAGAAAAACTGTTGACCAAGTCAACTTGGACAGATGAACTAAATCCATCAAATTGGCCCTTGACCTTCCTCTTTCTAAGGATACCAGCCCCAACTCTGCATCTTCAATGAAGATTCTTCATTCGTTTTCGACTGAGAATGCAAACGCTTTGCTGGTCAGTTTTACCCTCCCCTAGAGTAATTACTCTCCGACTTTCTCCAACAAAGATATAAAATTCAAGTCCGCACTGTGGTAATTTACTAAAGACAAAGGGGCGAGCGTAGCGAGCCGAAAATTTTGCATATTTTAAATATAATTGGAAAAATTTACGAGTTTTGAAATTTTCTGGGGGGTACAAAAGCATTACGTGTACCCCCCTGACTTTTAACTGGGGGTACTTTGTACCCCCCGGTGCCGAAGCCCCTGCTTTGTTTTACCAAGTGTATTCCCGGCTCATACTTTTTATGGTGTGTGGGGGTCCAGCCAAATTAAATGAGAATGAAATGGAACGGGGAGGGAAATCCAGTTAAATTGAAAGCATATATTATATTTTGAGTAAGTCAAAAGGAACGCTTCTTGACATTTCCTCAACACCCAATACCGATCCATTTGAAGTGTTGGAATTGTCCGTATATATATGTATCGATCGGTATTTGGGCGGGGTATGGAGTGGGATTTCTAATGTAATTAAAATACCACAAGGCAGTCACATCGTTCCCTAGTGAAATTTCCCGATGAGTCAACAAAAGGAGGCTTTTCATATGGTTATCAGACTTGTAGAGAGTTCAAAAAATTTCAAAAAGTGAGGGAGTGTACGAGGAATCATTCTTTTCAGTGTGATTAGATATACTTTAGGTATCCATTTGTTGTTATAACTACGCCATTTCCTGAGGATTTCTCTCTCGCCTTAATTAATGATTGAATTTGTGATTGTGAATTGGCTTTTTGGTCAATATTTAGGTTGGAACTGTAATGGCTGAATTACTATTCCTAACTTAAATATAATATGCAAATGAATATCCCGTTTTGTTAATAATCGGGGATATTCATATGAAAAGGAAATGCTTGATTGATTAAAAACTGATTTGTTATAATTGAAATCGTAGGATTCGTCGTTCGTGTATACGAATTTCCTCGCGACAAAGAAAATAAATTGTTATTCAATTTGGACGCCAGTCACAAGAATGCGAGGTCGTGAGAGCGAATGCAGTAAAGAGTTAACGGTTGACGATTGTGGTTCAGTGGTTGTAGAGTTAGAGTTATCCTTTTACTTATTCCTAATTATAATCAGATTAGTTTTTAAGGTTTCTACGGGTGAAGAAACTTCATAATATATAGTGACAGTCCTTTTGTTTGTTTTTGGTTGACGTAAGGAAGCTGTCGACTATGCTGCCTCCCAAAAAACCTAACCAAAATATGCTGCCTCCCGTTTTTGGGGAGGCACCATACAGAGGCAGCATAGTCGACAGCTTCCTTTTATACTTCAACCGTTGAAACAGCTGGAGGAATGTGGGAGAACCGATGGAATTCTCCTTCCGATCAGGGATGCATGCATTTGGACATGTCCGGACATTCCCGGGCAATGTCCACGTCGTGGGCAGGCACCGATGAACATGCCCGACGGCAATGTCCGGACATTTTATTTGTATATGTTTTCCCACATATTCTGAATATACATGACGAAAAATTGCCAAATTCTTCCCTTTTTCTTCGTGTCTTCTGGGTCGCGTAGTACTCGTGACTTGAAGCTTAAACACTTTGTCATAATTTATGACTCATAAAATATGAGCATGCCTTTCACGTTTTTTTTCTAATTTCACATTACTCAATAATAAATGTATACAATTCCTTTTCCCGTCCGTCATGATGATGGCGTCATCTGATAACAACACACCGAAAGGATTTTGTGGTCCATATATATAGTCATTTCAACGTGAACATATATAATCCACAGAACTTAGCATTTAGAAAATCGATTTATTTGCTATATAGACTAACAAATAACAAAGGTATGTATTTATAAAAGAGAAAAACAAAAGGAAAAGGAAGAAATTCCCATGCGAATATATAACAATCAAGTCAATCCTGTGTGTGTGTGTGTTCATGTGTGGCAAAAGGAATTCCCTGGTGTGGCTTTTAATGGAGTGTTGTTTCAAAATTCATGAGGAATATATATATTCGGGAATTTAATTATCCCAAGGAAAATGACTCGTGAATATTGTAGATGTTAGGTCTTTTGGAGTGGGCACATAAAACGACAGGACAAAAGAGTTATATAAATCCAGACAGGAGTTGATTGGACATTGGTCAACTGGAATAATAATTTATATAGTCTATATAATCCATAAATACAATTACACAAGAACCACAAGACTAGAATAATGGAATTTAATTACCGCAAGGAAATGTGTGGCGCTTAAATATTTAAGTTGTGTTCAATTATATAAGTACTCTTCACTTTGGAAATATATATAGAGACAGAGATAAAGATTAAGGTATTTGATTATTCCAAAAGGAAATGTGGCTATTAAATATTTTAGTTCTTTACTCCATCATTCGACTTGGAAATTGGGAACATCAAAGACTTTTGTGTATAAATCCAGACGCCCTGCGTTGTGTGTGGAAATGAACAAACGAGAGTGGGCACATAATAATTAATAATCCGAATAGAAATATAGCATTAAAATATAGTTCCCGGACTTGAAAGCCTTGCCAAATTCTACACGTCGACTTCAGTTTCTGCGTGAATTTGAAGGGGAAAACAAGACATCAACTGGACAAGAAATCCATCCTTTTCATTTTATTATACAAATTGTCCTCTACAGATTTCTTTTACCTTTGTTGAGCATCATTTATACGGAATTGGAAGGCTGTTGTGTGGTCGTCGGCATTATTTGTCATTAAATTGTCCGTAGAAAAAGTTATAAGTCGCCGAATTTCGGGAAAGAATATACAAATATATGGAAACTCGAGCAAATACGGACATTTAACTCCATATGCACACAGCTAACGTTCACAATAATTGGTGTGGGGTGGATTTCCATTGTTTTAATCTAACGAACAAACATTCCATTTCCCGAATATCCGCTTTCCTGTCCCCATTTTAGTTCATGTCGGGTCATTTGTCAAATAAATGTGGGCGTTCATTCGTTTTAATCAGCGCTCAAAGTTGCGAATCAGAATCCAGAGAAAAATTATATTTGCCATTTATATAGACATTTGAGGATATTTGGTATTGCGGATTGCGGGAAAAAAGCAAGGTGTGCTTATTAACTGGAAAATAAAAAACGTAATTCCTTTTCAATGTCAAAACCAAGCAAAACCGTAGAACTGACATGGAAAAGTGGAGCAGTTTTTTACTGAATTTCAAAAGGAAAACTGTGCTGAATTTATCCAGTTGATTTTCTCCATTCTTCCATTTTGACAGGTATAATTCTAGCAAAAGTCCAGAATGTTGACGCGGTTGGATTTGAAATGGAATTACTTGGCGTTTTCCTTCTTCTCGAACATTAATTTGATTCCAGTCAATTTCAATGGATTGACGGGGCAAATGGAGAATTAAAAGTCCATGTGGAAGAAAATCCAGTTCAAGATCTGGCAATTGTTATTTCTGAGTCAGTCAATCGCCATGACAATTCGGACCGGACGATCTGCCTTGTTTGCCGGTGGTCAATCCGACTGGGATTTCATGCCAATCATGATCATTTTATGTACAATGTACTTTGCCGTCTGCTCAATGATTTACACCATGTTCGATTCCGGTCGGGATCTCAACATCAAAGTCTACAATGAAATCCTCAGAATCCACGGTACATTTCAAAATCCTTAAATAAAAAAACAAAAGGAATTTCACTGCAAAAGAAATTTCCTTTCTTTTCAATGTGTTTCCCTGGTTTGCTTGCAGATGAATTTGAGTTGACTCCGCCCACAGTTGAAATTGGAGCTGAGGAAACTGAAATGGAAACGGAAACGGCTGGAGCTGGCAGGAAAACGCTGATGGAGTTTCTCATGTGTTTCTACTCATTTGGTTTTTTGGGTTCTCTCATTATTATTCCGGGTCTTTATTTGGTCAATCCGAATATTCCGATTCTCTGGATTTCCGTGATGCCGGCGGATTGTAGGAATTTCTGGACCATTTCATTGGTCCTTTTCTTCGACACACTGACGTTTTTTGTTGTATTAATGTGGTGCATTTACATGTTTTTCCTCATTCTTTCCTTTGTCAGGACTGCCACTGCCTTCACACAATTCATCATTCGAAAAATAATCCAGGAGGGCGGGAATTCAAATTTAAATTAAAATATAACGAACGATGATGATGATGGAGGGCGGGAAATCTCGTTTGAGTCGGTCAAGGAAACGCTGGAGGATTACCGCGAATTGGAGACGCAACTCAAACTGTTCAATTTGGTGATGGGGTGCGTTGTCTGGTTCACCAAACTGTTGTGTCTGATGATTTCCACTTTGGGCGGGTTCTCGGCCATTCGAATCTCTCATCAAAATCCATTCCTTTCCTTCATTTATGCCATGGTCGGTGTGGACTGCATAATTGTCTACATTGTTCTGTTCCAGCTGACGTATGGTGTGCCGGTGAAGGCTGAAGAATTGCGACGTGTTATTCACTTGACATCCGCGGGATTAAAATCTCCGCTTCATCGGAAACACTGCGAGAAAGTGTTGAGGTCAATTCCAATGATGGGGTTGAGCGTCGGCGGATTTCACACGATCGAACGGGAATCCGTTCCAATATTCTTGGATTTTGTGGTGAAGCAAATTGTGGGACTTCTACTCCTTGGTTGATTTGAAGCATTAATCATTGTACATTTGTATTTTTCCAAAAAAAATCTAAATTAAAGTTGATAGCCTATTCCTACTTATATAAGGATGATTTCTATGCATTTTTTCAGTACGATTAAAAAAATGGAACCTCATTCATGAGTGAAAGCTCCCACTTTTATCCTTGCAAGTAGAATTTCATTAGAATTTAGAATTTTCAAGCTATTTCAAAGATTCCTTGTTAGACTTTTCAAGCTATTCCATAGAATCTTGGAATTTTAAAAAGGTTTTCGGCCAGTGAGCGGCTCACTCAGAGATCTTGGTAGAAACTTAGGATTAAATATGCCATTTTTTTCAAACATTGGTACCTTCACAGTGATTAATTGTTAAAATATCCACTGATCAAGCCTCAAAATCAGTATAAAGTAAATTTTCTTGAATTTTTTTCCTTTAATCTCCGACTTTGCTACATCAAATTTTTCTGACGTCCGCCTTTGGTGGACCCCCTCCCCCACGTCAGGCGACGTCAGATAAGGCCTGACCCCCCCTCCCCCCACGTCAGCTTCTGTCAGATTTTTGCTGACCCCCCCTCCCCCCTCTTGCCTGAGTAAGTTTGTGGACAGCCCCTAAATATTTTCCATGGTCATTCAAAATGATTAGTTGATATTTCATTTCACTCATAGCCTCCCTGAACCCAAAATGTGGCATAGAATCGGAAGTGGCGTCCAACTTTTCCACTTCAAATAAACTATTTGACACTCTCCTCATTATTTTGTCGACATGTTTCCTTCAAAATTGTTTTTAATGCATCGTCAGGCTGCCTTTGTTCAATATTTGTGACTTTTTAGCTCTCTCCGCCAGGGCCGCCGCTACGGGGTCGCCGCTACGGGGTTGCCGGGGGTCGCTCATGTCCAGACCGGGCCCCTCTGAGGTCGCATGTAGGCCGGGATTTTGACCAAAAAAGGCCGGGCTCTGCTATTTTTTCGTTCATTTACCAATAAAAAAACTTCAAAATGACCAATTTTAAGCAAAAATCCTGTAAATGCAGGAATTTTGTTTCAAAATTTTCTGGCTCGCCGTTAGTTTTTTACACTTAAACCGCTGAAGTTCAACCAAATTTTTGTTTTTGAGGAGAAGAAAATGACCTTTACTTTGAAGCCTACATTAGATAGAACGGAATTTTTTTCCATCTTACACTAGATAAAACCACATTTTTGGGGGGGAAGGGCCGGGCCTTGGAACCGGCGACCCCGTCACAAAATCTGGCGCGGCGGCCCTGCTCTCCGCTCATTTTGTAGAAATTATACATTGCCAGTTTGCATGTAAACAAAATCGACATTTCTCTGCCGCATTTCCGGCAACTCTGCATTGTAAATATGTTGTCAATCCATTGTTTCATTTGTCTTGTGCTCGATGCGTTGACTATCGAGCAATCAGTCCTCTCCGCTCCGTTTTCAATCCCACCAATCTTTTCCCACTGATAATCGCACTCACTTTGCCCAGGAATCTCCACATCAACACTGGTTTCTACCAGAATAATCCGGATTTGCAGCTCCATATTTCGAGGATTTCCTCGCATCGAGGCTTCTTCATCTTTTTCAGTGTTTCCATTAGAATTTGGGGACTTTGTGGGGAAATGGCAGGTAATCCACGCGGAATCCGATTGGAAGAGACAATGAAAACCGGTGATGATGATGGAAAAGCGGATCCATTCGGACTTTCGGACAGTTTGTCCGATGGCGATTCTCTTCAGTCGAAGACAAGCTTTTGCTCATTGGAATATAAAGCCAAAGAAACAAATTGCTCTGGATTGGCGTAACCAAATCCAAATGCCGTTTGAAATGGATTTTCTACTCGGATGCAAATCTTCACCGGGAATTTGAATTCCACATCGACTGGTGCTGGGAATTTAAAAACAATTCTTATACGTAATTCAACAAATTCTTAGTTTTGAATTCAAAGGCGAATACAAAAACCATTTGATTTGCGTAAAACTTGGACATTCGCAAAAAATCAAAAATGTTAAACGTGTTTGATTTGAACGCCGTTTATGGTTTTAATTGAGACTTTTTACAAGCGGGAATGGAGTTGGTAGATGTACTGTCGGATTAAAAATAATTGAGCCTTTCCCTCTCCTTCGTAGCTCCTCCCACTCAATGTATTTGAAATGTGGGCAAGGATTCCTAAATCTGTCCTTGGGAGGCTCAATTATTAAAAATCCGACAGTACAATACAATCCTACAGAGCCATGACAGGAAGTATCTTACTTTAACCGCAGTAGTTTCTTAAATCAACCTCAAAATTAGGTTTAAACTTCTGAGCTTCAAAGTTATCTTTTCGCGAAAATGATTACGAGCAAAATGCAAAGTGCTGTCAAATTGAATTTCAGAGTTGACGGAAGTCACAATTTCAAGGGAAATAACAAATTGCCATGAAGAAATAAAACGGGATCGCTCAAATATCTCTAAATATCTCAACTTAGCAAGTAGTTAGTGTTAAGATGAGTTTCCCTAATAATCAGCCGCATTAACTTTCAAATCACGCGAATAACCCAATCGGCTTGTGGTAAAAAAGCTTTTATTCATATTGCGGAAAACCATTTTGTTCAATTAAATTCGCGAGGCTCAGTTGACAATTGAGTCGGATAAATTGACGCCAGACACGATTAAAACGGGAAATATTAAATATTCCCATATTTAATTAATTTTATTACAGGTGGTTTATGCAAAATAAAGTAGAATTGTCTAAGAGAAGGCTTCATCAAGAATTTGGAGTTATGCAAAAGTTTAACGCCGGTCAATTTGTTTTCTTTCAGATTACTTGCTTCGTGCGAACAGTTTTTTGACATTTTACAAAACAATTAAATAAAAAGTATTTTAGATTTTCAAGGCTCAAATGCAAAAAAACATGACCAGAACTTTCGATGTCGTGTTTTTACTTCTGAACTTTGGTTCTCAGGACACCAAAAAAGAGGATGCAAATCTCAAGCGGGTGGATTCAGAATAATTGCAGCCATGGAGACGATCAAAATCTCATTCATTTAAAGACGGTCATTAACTTTTTTGATTGGAATTTCGTTCCACCAGGATTTCATGGAATTCTGAGTCGAATCATTTCTCGCTGAAGCAAATGACGTCCACACTCTTTAGATTCATTTATATTTCTTTGAAATCGGGTGAAACCGTTTCAATTTTTCCCAAACCTTAATTGGAAATATGGGAAAATCTATAAAATATGGTCCAATTAATTGCCAATTTCTATATCCGTGCACCTTATTCACATGTACTACACTTCGTGAGTGACAATTCCAAGGAAATGTTTTGAACGGCGCGGCGTCAAACTGGCCAAACTGTGATGAACTACATATAATTAAATTCAAAAATCCTTGAAGCGAAACAAAATAAATGTTAAAAGTTTTAAGTAGCTTGTACGCACGAAAACTCCTTTTCTGCATTTTAAAAGCCACACAAGGATTTTTTTCAAAATGAATTTGCAAAACGGGGACACTGATTGTACAATTTTGACATGTGTAAACCTTTATGAAGACGGCCAGCCGATGAAAACAACCTATACAACCTATACAACTACTGGTCTAGAAATTACGGCACAAAACTCTGAGTGGCGTCCAGCTTCAACATTTAAAATTAAATTATTGATTGCTCTCCCGATTAACTTATCGACGGGTTTGCTACAAAATTGTTTCTGGAAATTCCTTTCGGTCGTATTTATTTATTTATTTCAATATTTCTCAAACTTTTACTCTGTCTCTGCTCATTTCTAAAAACTCCAAATGCCACAGCTTTGCATTTGAATTTCTTACGGATTCCTTTTTCATGTGGGAAACTTTTCCTGTGAGAGTGCAAACAAAAATGAGGGAATTGAATATTGAATGCCGTTCACAAAAGAAAGAGATGATGATGGGAGAAACTTAAACACATTGCGAGGAAAGGCAAAAGTGAAGCAGGAATATAGCTCAATTTGTCTTTAATTATTATCTGTTTTCCATGAAAATTATTGGACTTTGGGTGTGAGATTGTTAAGATTGTTTCCTAATAGAATCCTAAACATTGTATTGTTGTTTCATATAGGCTATTAAATAATGATGATGACTGGATCGAATTATTTACGATGACGATGAGAACAAAGGAAATTAAATGTGTTCAGGAATTGTAGCGCAGTTATAGCCACACACTTAATTTGCTGGATAAATGTTATAGAGAATTTCAGAGGACCAAAATCGGAGAATGGACAACTTCATTTAATGTGATATTGAGGTCACGGATGATTGTATAAATAAATGCGAATCCGA
>JAIUND010002920.1:0-18846 GCA_034699125.1 Gisinianus flammeolus | reverse complement strand
GAACACAAAATAAATTTTGGGGCAATACAATACAAAACTTGAAAATATTGGGGCAAGTTGGTGCAAAATTTATTTTGTGTTGATTTTTTTGGGGACAGTCACAACACTATTCACAGTAGTAAATCACTTTTGATTTGGTAATTAAAATTGATTTAGTATGCAAGGGGTTGACCATTGGTGGTCCACACCTTTGACCAAGTCAACAATGGACAAAGAATGTTGAATTCCGGTCACCCTTGTACATCAATATTGATTCAATATGGCCACCGCATATAAATCGTACACTGTCGATACTAAATCAATATTGAGTACCAAATCGACCTTGATTTCGACCCAAAGGGGTTGACCGGAAGTGGTCCCTGACCACGACAACAATGGACATGTCAATGTTGACTTCCGGTCACTGTACTGAATCAATATTGATTTTCTTGTTTAATACCGTCAATAGTAAATCAAGATTGATTTACCATGTAAGGGCTTCGTTCTAAGGGGGCCCTTGAACTTTTCCCCCAAAAGGGTCAACAGTGACCAACAATCAAAAATGATTTACCATTGCATCATAGGAATCAATATTGATGGCAATTTCAGGTATAGGGAAATTTTTTTGTCCATGCTAAATCAATTTGGAGTCCAAAAATTACGTGAAAATGCGTGATTGCACCAAAAAATTACGTGATCACGGTTGTCACGTTTCCAGCTATGCATCTATATGCGTTTATACAAGATATAATGAAAACAAATGGCAAATTTATTCAACTTTCACCCAAGTCGCGTATTTTTATAAACCGTTTTTCTCCTTTCTCCCCGCTTTCACTTTTCTTCTTCATATCATTTACTTACATATACAGTCAAATTAGTATGGAAAATGTGATGATTCATGAATTTTTTCTGTGTTTATTTTCTAAATATATATACAGTTGGGTAAAGTCGTAAATGGGTTAATACTCAGTGAATCGGATGTGAAGAAAATCCGTGAGATTTTTATAGAAGAAATGGAGCTTGGATTGGCTCTGGATCCTCCAAGAAAGTCTTCTCTTCAAATGGCAAACACTTTCGTATACCAATTGCCTGATGGTTCCGGTAAAAAAAAACTAAAAAAAAAAAACTAAAAATCTATATAGTGATTTTTTTATTTATCTTCAAAATTCGAAGCATTTTTTAAAACTATAATATTATTATATTTTGTGATTTTTTTTTGATGTATTTTATATATAGAGGAAGGAGAATTTTTGGCTTTGGATTTGGGTGGAACAAATTTCCGGATAATTTTACTGGAATTGACTCGTGGGAGACAAACAAAGGTCAGTCTATATGGAGAAAATATGTAGAGACAAAAGACAAAACAGATTTTTACCATACATATATATACCGTAAAACTTGAATTAAAAGCCTTGGCTATATATAGTGTGTACAATTCTTGAAATTGTCCAAAAACCAAGGATAATTCGATATAGCATGACGGTAAATGGCTTACACTTCGCTAGATAACACCAACGAAAACTATAGGCTAATAATTGAGGTAGGTTTGTAATAAAATCTGGAGTAGGTTTTTTTAATTCACGTTTTACGGTAGATATATGTAAGGAGAATCCTGTGGATAATTTTTCTAATTTATTTCGTGTGGTGGTGGTGTGTGTGTGTTTGTGGAAAAGGAAGTGGTTAAGTTTTTCCATGTACCGGATCATCTTCGTCTTGGTCCTGGAGTAGATTTATTTGACTATTTAGCAAGTTGTATTCATCAGTTTTTGGAAGAACATGGGAAATTGAATATGAAAATCCCCATTGGATTCACTTTCTCCTTCCCCATGTACCAAAAAGGTAAGTACTTACTATTATGTATACAGATTACAGATTTAAATATTCTCGTTCATTATTTTGAAAATTGTAGAATTGTATAGAAATTCCATAATTTTATTATTATTGTTTTATCCTTCCAAATATGTCAGGTTTAAACTCTGGGATTTTAGTGTCCTGGACCAAGTCCTTCAATTGTGCAGGGACTGTGGGGGAGGATGCTGTGAAAATGCTCAATGATGCCATCGGGAAGCAAACGGGTTTACAAAATACGGAAGTGATTGCTGTGTTGAATGACACGACCGGGACTTTAGTTCAAGGGGCGTATTTGGACAAGTCCACTGGGATTGGACTTATTTTGGGGACGGGCTCCAATGCATGTTACGTTGAAGATGCGGAGAAAGTTTTTAATTGGGAGGGAGAACGGCCATCAAATGCCACTGAGGTAACTTGAGACGACGACTGTGTGTGAACGTGAACTGTGAAGTGAATCATCGAATTCGAATAACTGAATAAAATACCTGCACCTACATTTTTTATATATCGTCTGTTAAGTTCACAAACGAACTATAACGATTTTCCTTAATTTGCGAAAATACGACTACTGTGTCCGTCTTTGTGGGTAAAATTGTGAAAAAATTCAGGGTGACAGAAAAGGTCATGGCTGACAATAATGTCGAAGGACCCAAAGCTCCATCTTGAGCCATTTGACCTTTGGAGCAGGTCAACGAAATTACGGAAAATAATTATTGTTCGTTTGTGAACTTAACAGACGATATGTATATATATTGTAGTATAGTGATAGTGGTTTTTAATTGTTAATCCTGCATGTGTTCTTTATAGATATTGATTGATCTTGAGTGGGGGGCGTTTGGAGACAATGGAGTTTTGGATTTCATAAGGACGGATTTTGATCGAGAAGTGGATAATAATTCCTTACTAGTTCATTCTTTCACATTCGAAAAGTATATTGCGGGTAAATATTTGGGGGAATTAGTTCGATGTATCATTGTTCAATTATACAAAGACAAATTGCTATTCTCGGGGGAAGTCTCGGCCATCCTTCTCAAAAGTGGATCCTTCTCAACTCGATTCGTCTCTTTCATTGAAGAGTAAGCGGATACTTTTTTTATAAGTATATTATATAGGTATTTTCAAAAATATAATTTTGGATTTTCCCCTATACATTGTATATATTTTTCCGTGTGTAATCTTGAATTTTGAAATACGCATTTACAGAGATTCCATCAATAATACAGTGGAGAATACTAAAGCAATTTTGGAAGAACTCGAACTGGATTTTGATATGGAGGACATTGCCATTGTTAAATATGTACGTTTAATACTTGACATACTCTACATTAAACATAATTTCTCTGTATGATGATGATGATGACTGATGACATTTGAAATTAATTGACGATATATATATACATTTTAAGGTGTGCTTTCTTGCTTCCAATCGAGCTGCCAAATTAGTTTCTATCTGTAAGTGTGTATATGTATTTGCAAAGTCTCAGCTAATTTATTGACTAAATTCCCCGTGTTTTCCGTACATAAAAATGTACTCACTGGAGAATATCTGATTCGGATTGGACTATATGAAATGTTTTGTCACTATGTTTTATAGGTCTAGGCTACCTTTTGGATAGAATTAATCGGGATAATCTGGTGACGATAGCTGTGGACGGCTCACTCTACCAATTCCATCCCAGATTCAAAGCTCTCATGGAGTTTTACATTCATGAATATGCTCCCACAAGAAAGGTACTTTTGACATGTAATCCAAATCAAAATTCCCATTTAAATTCGTTTTAGTACTGACAATTTTTAATGTATTTCCTTCCGGTTTCTTCAACTCAACAGTTTGCTCTCCTAATGGCCGAAGACGGCAGTGGAAAAGGTGCTGGTATGATAACTGCAATTGCCAAAAACCAAAAATTGCAACAATTACAACAATAATTTGAAAGTTATACCTTTAAGCGAACAAAAAAACAGAACAGTTTTACAAAAAAAAAAAAAACTGTTTTAGTCTCCACTTGTAAAAAAATTACATACGTAACAAATGAAATCTGAACACAATAAGTCCAGAAACTGAAACGACTATTAATTAAGAAGAAAAAAAACTCACAATTTGAATGATGCAAACAATTATTGTTTAACAATAATGCTTATCGTTAGGATTTGAAGGGTTTACACTTAAATTTAAAGAGATTATCCGTCGGAAATATATATATGAGAGAAATCCATACCCTACAAATTTTCCAATCAGTTTTGTGGGATAATTGCATACGGGAGTAATATAATGTCTAATTAGTAATTAACTAACATGGTACAAAAAAAGCTGTCTCTATATATGAAAAAATTAAATAAAACTAAAAATATATATTTTTTGTTCACTTACAGTCAAATGTTTTCATGTCTGTACACAATTACTGAACGCCCGACTGTTTTTTATGAGAGCTTTCGTTGCCGTTCATTTGTTTTTCTTGTAAGGCGCCCGGCATTCCAAAGTTATAGGTTTATTAGATCCCGGAAAAAAGAAGACTCTCATTCAATTTCGACACATCAAAACGTGACATATTACAATTTACTTGTTTGTGCCTTTTTAAAATTGAAATGAATATCCATAATATCCAATATTGTAAAGATTACTTACACACGAGTTTGGCATTGGCAGTATTGGCACAAATAACTAAATTCCTCAAGAGATTCAGATATTGGAAAGTACAAGTACAGTCTGTACAAGTGAAATCAATCAAAGTATCTGTATATCTGCTCTACGGATAAATAGCATACATTTGAATTACATAAAAGAAAGCTGTAGTTTCTAATATATATAATATATATTTATTTTATTTGTTTCGTTCAACAAGTCATCAAAATAGCAGTAATATAATAATATGTAGTTATATAAACAATGAGGTAAATATATGAACAACAAAAAGGGAGAGAGAGAGAGCATGTATGATTGCTGGATTGCTTGTAAAGACTTGGGTATACATATGTACTTATCGTTAGGCTCTGTACGGAATAGAAGGAATCACAAAACATTACTTTCTTGATAGTAAATAACATAATCTCCGTAAATGTCGATTAATTGAACATTCATGGAATTAAAACTTAAAATAAATATTATGGCATTGGCATTATATACGATTCGATATTCAAAATATCTGTAGTTACTCAGATCCAGAAACTTACTTAGACAAGACAAGATCATACTAACTTTGAAGTACTATACAAATATCTAAGTAATAATAAGTATTTAAGGCTGTTAGCTAAAGAATTTCAAACTTATTTTTAGTATATATGAATTAAGTATGGAAATGGATGCACTATGTGTATAGCTGCCAAAAAATGAAAGTACAAAGAATTCCATGTGTTATTGGTCATTATTTGGGACTTGAAGGGATTTTTTCGTCACGAATTAATAATTGCGTCAGGGATTTCTGAAGCTTCTTCATCATCTTCTTCAATATTCGAGTCTTGTGGTAGTCTTGATTGTTGTTCTCCGGATGTCGGCCG
Organism: Gisinianus flammeolus; assembly: GCA_034699125.1. Lineage (NCBI taxonomy): Eukaryota > Metazoa > Arthropoda > Collembola > Symphypleona > Katiannidae > Gisinianus > Gisinianus flammeolus. The sequence continues at coordinate 13,524 of JAIUND010002920.1, read as the reverse complement.
CAAGCTAAATATCCCGACTCCTCCAATGACGAGCATGAATGATACAAAGTATAAGACGTTGAACTGTAATAGAAAAACAACAATTATTGTATTATTATTATTATTATTATTAGAAGGAAGGTGTATAAATTCCATTATAACGTATATTCTGATCGAGAGTTTACGCACGTTGTATTGAAATATGAACACGCCAACCAGGAGAGAGTAAAAATCTGCTGATAGGATACTCAAATTAAGTGCAACGGAACTTGACTGGACTAAAAGTCTAGCTACGATGGAATAGAATAAAAATTGTGTGAGAGCAAATGACCCAAACAGAACAAACGTTTCCCATGTCCACGCTTGGGATGATGAGAAATTATCTTCCAGGAGTAAACTGTATGTAATGACAAAAGAAAAAGTAAAAAAAGTGCATTAGATTAATTGAGACATTTCCTAATTACGTACGTATTATCATTTAACTTACGTCTGAGCACCAGCAATGAAGGCACCAAAGAATCCAAGCATTCCTAGAAATTCATCAGGATGGAAGTTTTTGACGAAAAACTCTTGAGCAACATTAGAAACTCCATAGAGAAATGCCCCAGTTAGACACAGGACATCTCCTATGAGTGGACTTTTCCCTGTTTGCCATTTACAAGATAATAATAATATTATTGTAATGATTCGTAATTAGCCTTGAGGACGATTGCCAAATAATGTAAAATTACTTTATTACCATCTGAAGTTCGCCCAGATTCTATATCTGCCCACACAAGGCAACATATCCCTAACAAAGCCAGAATTACGCCTATGACATGAAAATGACCATATTTAGATTTCAGAAATATGAACGAGAGAACCAAGACTGTTGGAATCGAAAAACAATCCAGGAGCTGTTAAAACAGAATATATATAATATATATTATACACTTAAATCAAATTAGAGATTCGTTAATTATGCTAATTAGTTCTTGTTATTTTACAGCATTCATTCATTCAGAGCTTTGCACAATACCTGAACACTGGTGAGACTAGTGAGTTGATAAGCTCGAACAACAAGGTAATTCCCTGCAACGTCAGCCAGGGCAATAAGGAAATATTTCCATCCTCTGGATTTCATAACGACCAAAAAACTTCCAGTCTCATGTTCTTCTGGACGAAGAGCAAGCCGAGTGGAGTACCACAACGAAATTAGTAAATAAGACACAAAGTTTTGGGCTGTATAGAAAGTATAGAAATATATAATTATAATATTAAGACAGCCTTTCAACCTGAGTTTATATATTTCTATATTTGTACTTATATTTGATATCATTTATATAATGTACCACTGGGAATATAATGGCCATCATCCGTGAGCAAGACGCTGGTGACCCCAGAGAGACAAATAAGAACACTCGCAATCTGTCCTAGAAGTATGGAACGCCAGCTGAAAATGAAAATATCACACATGATAATTGAAGTTTTAATTCCTTATTCATAAAAATGATTTTAAAATAAATACTTTGACTTGTTGACATGATTCTTACGGAGTTTTGGGTGACTGCTCCGAAATGACTGTGGACGTTGAGTGTTCTGGACTACTTTGTGGAGTCTTTAGACTGTGTCTCTCAGGATCCAGAAGTGGGACTTGTTCTTCTTCAATTTCATCTGTGTCCATCATTTTCTCGTTCTTTTCACTTATATATATAATATATAGATAGTCTTTATAAAATCTTGATACAAAATTAATATCTGATGTATATTTCTTATTATCGTTAAATATATATATATACGTATATAGATACAAAAAGAAGGTAAAAAAATTATCAAACAGTCTATATAATCACTCGTTCGTTTCGTGCAGGTTTAAATTACAATTTAAATAAGTACTTATTGCTAATTGTAAGTATAATTATTACATGATATACATATTTTTAGTTAGAAGTTGCACACTTGCACACACATGGATTTTGGCTAGAAAATATAGAAATGTCTACAATTTCGCTGACATGACTTTCTAGTAATAAATTATGTGTACTTTAGTCGTTTCTTACTCTCTCACTCGACATTTTATCTGGATAGAGAAAAAGAAGAGGGATTAAAAATATAACAAATGAAAATAAAATTAACTATAAAGTTAAATAAAATATGTTGCAAAATTAAAAAAGAAATTCTGAAGGGAGTTTTTCATTCTATAAAATTTACACTTGTGGAATTCAAAGCTTTTCAAAGGGCAAAAGCCGCCACGACGACTTTTGAGCAAGTTCATCTCTCTCATTCTTTGTAAATCCATTTTTTTTAATTCATTCCCTTTGCAAATGTCAAGCACTCGATTGCCTAAACTATAATATATATCTATAAAACTAGTTTAGACTGAACCAGTTTAGTTTCGTCGGTCGAGTATGAAAATTTCCATGAGAAAAAGAATGCATATTTGGACTAACCAACAGATTATGTAATTATGTTAATGGGACAAACAATTAATTGCAGGTTCTTACATATATTTTATGCTTTGGGTATATAAATACACTACATTATTAGTAGCTACTTTATTTCTCATGTATACTTACAAGATGTCATCAATGTGTTTATATGCTTTTTAGCAATATAGAAATGAAGAAATGAAAAAAGAACAACAAACAACAGTGTGTATACAGATGAGAGGACAGATTAATGTTACTCCATAGATCATTTTAATACAATAACAATTAACAGTATATACTCAAATTCAAAATGTATATATATGCATGTCCATTGCAATCTCAAAAAAAAAGTAAACAATAATAAGAGTATGTTTTATATCATAATAGTGTATAAATAAGAATTTATATAAGTGTACAGTATACATATAAAAAAAAATTGGAAACTTAAAATTTAAATTCTTTATACTTCTTTGCTTGTTTAACATCCTGCTGTTGCATCTGACGTTTCCGTTTACTCTGCAATTTGACAGAAATAATTTTAGATAATTAGAACACCAAATCATTATCATTATCGATAAAAAGCGATTAGGAATTCATTAAAAACAACTATAGTAATTTTCAGTATTTTTTTTATCTGTAAAATTAAAAGACAAATGAAAAAAAAAACAACACCTTTTGTTTTGCTGCATGCTCTGCTACCATGTCGGACAGATCTTCTTTTTCGAGATGACTCTGTTGTTCTTTCAATTGTTGTTCATAACGAGCAGCTAGAGTTCCTTCATTGTCTACCAAATCTAATTCTGAAGGATCCAAATTTAATTCCACTCTACCTCTACCTTGATCCTGACCAGGAACTCCAGGTAAATTCAGCCCTCGTGGTCCTTGAGCTTTATCTTTAACACCAGTCAAATCATACGTATGGGTGGAAGCCATCATGGAGCCCGTGATTCGATCCACACGTTTCTCGGGTAAAACCTGGTATAGGGATGGGGTATCATTCCCTTCCATGTCTTGTTCTATTCTCTTCTTTCTCAACTCAATGAGTTCGGGTGTTTCAAGTCCAGCTGGAATAGATGAGAAACCCGAGGGTGTTGCTAATCCTTCAGCAGGTGTCTGAAGACCAGTATCTTCAACAACTTCATTTTCCTCTTCATCCTTGTCATCATCTTCTTCCTCCTCTTCTTCACTTTCAATCTCCTCCTCTGACTCTAATTCTCCCCATAAAGTCTTATCTACAGTCTCATCTTCTAACATGCCCTGTACATAGAAATATTCAAAAAAAAAAAATAAATAAAAAATTAAATACATAAAAAATTAAATATACATGAACTAATAATAAAAACAAATATATACAAATACTCCTTTTATGTAAAATGAATTATTTTCTTACCGCTGCCTCAGCTCCAGTCATTCCAAATACATCTCCATACAAAGGACGACCAAATTCATCAACTGGCGGTTTCCCCCAACCACCCGCATGATAACCAAAGGTACAACCTTCTGGAATCGGTGCATTCAGTCCTGGAACTTTTAAATGAGGATACGATGGTGGTGGACCGTATCTTTGCATAGCTATAAGCCATGGAGGTGGCACACGCTGAGAATTTGGGCCCACTGGCATTCCTAGAGATGTTCTTAAATCATCGGATAACTCTCCCGGTTTCTTATCTTTCATTCTCGTTTCAAATTCTTTTCCTTCATAGTACAAATCTCCATGAATTGTCATTTTCGGTTTGGATTGCCACCTACAAAAATAATAATAGTATTAGTAATCAGAATTTGAATACGCGTATATTGTCATAAAAATACAAAATATCATGTAATTATGAATTAACAAAAACTAGAAGCTATTCAAGTCTTTCATTGATTTTATTGTACTTAAATGTACGTACTTGAAAAATGCATCATGCAGCTTTTGGTAGTCAATATCAATTTTTCCCATTTTAGGTCTGACTCTTTCTCTCATCTTGGCTTTCAAATTTTTAGTTTCCTCTTTTTCAGCAAGAGCTGCTCTCATTTCCATAATGCCCGTCTTTTTGATAAATCCCGGTAAGTCAAATGGAGCTTTTTCTATACCTCTCTTCCCTTGTAAATACTATAAGAATAATAAATAGAAAGAAACACTTATTATGTAGAAACACTAATTATATCATAAATATAAAGTAAATCATTAAAAAATTCTCATCTTACTTTTCTTTTGTAACACCAATGACGGGGAACGGGGACTGTATTTCTATAACTTTTAAGATGAACTAATAGTTTAGGATCGCGAGCTGTCACATCATGCATTTCAACAACATCCGGCCGAGGTACGACTTGTTTTAATTCAGCAATGGACAATCTTGTCAATTTTTTGAGCTTTCGCTTTGAAAGTTTTGGTTTCTCATCTCCCTTTTTCATCTGAAAAAATCATCACATGAGTACAATATTAAAGAAAAATAAATAAATAATATGATTCAGTGTAGTTAATGAAATATTAAAAATTGAAAGATTAAATTTGATGTACTTACGTCATCTAAATCATCGTCATCATCCACTTTGGGTACTTTTTTCAAAGACAATGCTTCGGCGACTTCCTCAGCTCGTTGTTTTGCTTCATCAACTTCAGCAAGTTTCTTACCGTCACTTATACGGAAATTCTCAAATACAGTAGCAAATGCCCGATACATTGGATCAAAGACACTAAGTTCCAACGTTTCTGGTATATACCTTTAAAATAAAACAAAAATGAATAAATAATCATTAATCATTAACATAATGAGATGCACATTTTCTTTCATACACTTAACTTTGTATATATTTAATGAAGATTAAGACGTAATTTAAGTACTTACTCAATTTCAACTTCCTCTTCCCCTGGTAAATCATTTTCATTTTGTTCTGATGTTTGATTTTCTCCTGTTTGATCCTCATCATTATGACTTATAGCTGGAGTTTGTTTCTTAAAAACCCCATCCGCCCCTACAACAGTCACAAGTCTATTTTTCTTCTTTTTCTTCTTCTTCTTTTTCTTGTCCTTTCCTTTTTTGTCTTCTGGGGCTACAGCTGTAAAAGTAGAGATGATTTCATGATCTTGAGGCTCATTTACTGGACTATCCTCTTCTTCTAATTCATCTACATTTTGTTGCTGTTGTTGTTGATGATGAGTCTGTTGTTGTTCTTGCTGCTGCTGTTGTTGTTGCTGAACCTGTAATTGCTGTAGCATTTGTAACTGTTGCTGCTGTAGAATTTGTTGTTGGAGTAAAAGACGTTGTTGTAATTGTTCCTGTTGCATTTGGGGATCCGTTGTATTATTATTTACATCATCTGGCCTATCATTATTATTATCATCTCCAATAATTTCCTCTGGAGGGATTTCATCACCTTCACCCTCACCTGGAACTTGAACATCCGGAGAATTATCTTCACTCGATGATGATGATGATGATTGTTGTTGTTGTTGTTGTTGGTCAAGAATGGCTGAACTTGAATTGGAATTTGAATTACTGGAACTCTCAATACCAGCCAACATTTGCTGTTGTTGTTCTGCTAGCTGTTGTTGAAGGAGACCCAATTGATATTCTTCTACATTGAAATCGTCGGCAGCATCCTCAACTAACCCCATCCGGGGCATAAAACAAGGTGCTCCAAATTGTAAACTCACATTGCCGGTGACGCTGATCCCTTCATCCGTTTCATCCACACCGTCCGCCTATACAAACAAAACATATATAGCCATTGTTATTTATCAAATATTCAAATGCACATATAATATAATATAATAATATACAATAAAAATAATAAACAGAAAAAAGTATAGCTACTGAGAATGCTCGTACCTGCTGCAAACTATTATCTTCAACAATGTTGCTATTGTCCTCGAATTCCAAGCCGGAATCCTCACCTGTGTTCTCCATTGTAATTTTTTACACTTACTTAATTATACTTGGCCCTAAAATAATAACAATTATAATTACGTTTTTACACGACTGATATTTAACTTCACACAAATATTTCTCAAGTTTTATTTTTCCTTCAATAAACGTCGCAATTTGAAATCTTCCGCTCAAGTTCTATGTAGATCACGAGGACGTTTTCGTGGGAATCCAAGAATCCGACCGAGAAAAACATGGGAAATTAAATTAAAATTAATTTCCTGTAAAAAAAAACAAAAAAAACACTTTCCTCAATTTGCAATTTTGTATTACTACATTGACACAAGTAGTTCAAGATGTTAAGTCCTTTAATTACTAGAAACTTAACCTCAATTCTAAAACGAATTCCTACGACGACGAGTTTTCTTTGGCAGAGTTCAAAATCCATTCATACAACTTGCTCACGTCAAAGGTTTTTCGAGTCTCATCCGAAAGGTACATATCTAGATGAAGATGCAGAAGAGAAACACGAAGCTGAAGTTAACGAGGTAAAATGATCAATTTGATACAGCGAATTAGTGGTTATTTACATACACATGGTCATGGTATTAAAGTTGTTCGTTTCCTTTTTTTATTCATCGTTATATATATATAGAAGCTGAGAAAAGAATTATGGGGATTGCGAAATGGTTTTAAAACTCTTCGAGGTCAAGTTAAGGTATGGAAAGATGAATGGCAAGCACGACTCACAGATCAATCCCAATGGCATAGGATGCCAGGTAATTTACACGCCATCATTTCACATATTTATACAGTTGATGACAACAAAGTCAAAAATTGAAATGCAATATTGAAGTATGAAGTATACTTATTTCAACTTATTTGTACAGTATATTTACTTGGTTTATAATATCTAAATATCTATACCACAAAATTGAATATTTCAGGCGATCAAGAGCATATTTGGCGTTTCGATACACCCGATGCATTAACAAAATGGGGAACTCTTACTGACTCTGATCATAATGAAGGATATAGTCGTTGTAGCTTGACGCTGAGTCCCACAGGTATGCTATACCATGTAGACTAAAATATGGAATATAATTAATACTCATATATGTAATTTTAATTATATTATATTAATAAAAAATATATTATCTTTATTCAACAACTAACTGCTCATGATATTATTTCTTTCCCTTTATATATATATAAGGAAAGGGACTTTTCCAAGGTTATTTAAATGCAACTACTCCAAAAGATGGTAGAATACATCGCGCTGGATTCGCTGCCATGATAGCTCATCGGAAACTGGTATTTTTAATTAAAACTTAAAACAACTCACAAAACATGACTAAATAACTGTGATTAGTTTCTTTGAATGATAAACGTAAAAGCTGAATATCTTAATATGTTCATTCACGTATCAATTATTACTTTAAAATCATCGGGAGTATGCGTGTTTGATGCTGATGTCTTTCTATGAATAGAAATCATTCTATCGAGATGATGCATATGACTGGGAGGATTTTCAGCATCTTATATTGAAAGTACGTGGTGATGGGAGATCCTACATGGTCAATCTAAATGTAGCTGGTTATTTTGATCTTGAATGGAATGATATTTGTCATTATCCAATTTATACTCGTGGAGGTCCTTATTGGCAATATATTAAGGTGACAGCATTTCTATAAGGCTCTATATATAGACATGATTAAAGTTCAGTGGATTGGAGTATGTATGCTTAATTACTCTGACTCATTAATTTACTTTTACTTACTATTTTCCCCCCACAATTATTGTATGCAGATTCCATTTAGCAAGTTTATATATGCAAGTAAAGGACGGATTCAAGATCAACAAGCCCGCATCCCACTAGATCGAGTCAATTCTGTCGGCTTCACTGTAACTAAAATTGAAGGACCATTTTGTTTAGAAGTTGAGTACATTGGCATTGAACATGATCCATACGAGCAGGAAGAATTTGCTTATGAAATGTATAAATTACCCATGGGAGTAGCTGGAGTTTAGCTTTTAGTCCTCAATGACATTAACATTTTATTGCATTATAATAGAAATATAATATATATACGAATAACACATACAATGTATATTTACTTCAATGCTGTACTGTGAAGTCAAAACAAGGAAAAATACACACGAGTATTCCAAGTAATCGTTTTCCTATTTAGTAGTTCGTGAAAGTGATACTAACTTTTGAGGTTCAGTCTACAGAATCCAAAATCCAAAAAAAAAATGATATATAAATGTTTTGTTTATTGTTATGTACATCTTAATTTTTGTCTCTCCTGTACACATATGGGCAATGTATATATATAGCTTGGGCAGCTTGGCAGTCCAATGTAAATATAATTACCGAAAAAGTTTAATTAAAGAAAAACCTTGTTAATTATTCCAGCACAGTGTCACTTTTAGTTCTTGTATATATGTACTTCAAGTGCCCCTGAGAAAGTCCCAGGTGTCATAATTAACGTTCATTATAAAACTTGATTCACTCACGCTTATGACTTTCATATTTCTGTGTTGGAAATCAACTAGCCACAGCCACAAGCCACAACTTCTGGGTATTTTCACGAATAGTTTGAATACGGACGATGAGCTCTCTCTCTGTTCAAAATGGAAATAAAAGGTGTTGCACAGGTAAGGAAATCAAATAGGACAATCTTTAAATTTAAATTCAATAAATAATAGGCTTGCTCGTAATTATCGTAACACTCTTGCAAATTTTAATCTCATGTGTTTTTGGTTTATTTAATAAACTTTATTATACATAGAGCGATCCGGACTACGATAGAGAATCCAAGTTGGTTTATCATAATGGAAAATTAATTTCTGCGAGTGGACATTCCATTTCATTATTTGAGGATCTCTCATTTATTCTAAAATTCAGGTATGTATGAATATAATGGAGTTAAAATGAATTAAAGATTCATTTTAACTCCGTGATGAATATTAATACAATATATGCTTATCGTGAGGAAATTAAATGGGGTATCATGCAGTTTTCAGTGATTTTGTGGAGTGATTTTGAATTTGAATTTGAATGTATTTTTAATATACTTTTTAATAATATAATACAAATAACAGAGCAATTTTAGTGAAGGGAACAGGATGGGGAGACAAGGAGGAAAATGGTTGGACAGGGATGAGTCGTCAACTACTCGAGAATGAATCCGACTTGTGTATTTCTCAATCCACATTGACATCCGACCGTGCAGAAGATTTCACATTTCTACAGCCTACATTCCGTGGAACATACCTTGTTCATTTTCGTCAACCCCCATCTCAATCCTTCCGAAATATATTCCTCCGTCCTTTCCAATTCGAAACTTGGATTTGCATTTTAGTCATTTTTGTTGTACTTGCTACAAGTATTAAAATTATCTGTTGGGTCAAATTCTCATATTTGAAACTAGACACAATTGAAAAACAACAGCCACAACAAAAACAAAAACAACATCAGCAACAGGCATTCAGGGATAATGAGAAAGAAAGGGAAAACATACGTTGGACTGATTTATTATTTTGGATTGCAAGCTATATTTCCCAACAAGGTTAATTATTCATTATACTTCCGCTTGCGCTTTTCTATATCAAGAATTATATACTTTTTACAAAAAATTCAAAATACTATAACGATAAATGTACAGGTTGGGACTTTTTGCCCGAGTGTAATTCCATTCAGATTGTGTCCATTTCTGGAATCCTGGCCACGACGATATTATATGGAGCATATCAAGCGGTCCTCCTCTCCATTTTTAGCTCACAAGTTGTCCTCATTTCGGATTTCACACAATTAAAGAGTCAATTAAGAGTCGTTGGAGATAAAAACATTCCTTTCATTCGGGACATTGTTCAAGTCAGTCTCTGTACTCTATAGAATTTTAACAGAATTATTGTGTGTATAATTAATATCAAATTAATTATCATAAGAACAAGAACCATACATATATATATTATTTCGTGTATTGTTGTGTATATAGGATGCAAATCTACAAAGGAAACGTTCGTCTGGTGCAGAATTTCTGGAATTGAAGGAGAGTGTGAGGGAAGTGTTGACGACAAGGAGTGCTTTCCTCACCGTTGATTCTTTCTTTGTGAATTTCCTTCGTGAGAATCATACCGAGAGAGAATACTGTGAACAAATTTACACCATCAATGCACTGAAAACTGTGAGATGGGCCGGGATGTATGTTAAGAAAAATTGGACACATAAAGAAGTCTTTAGCCGTAGGTGTGGAAAATAATGAGGAATTGAATTGAATGACTTATCCCTGCTGTTTCTGTTTTAATTGAGATATTGATAAATTGATAATTAATTTCGTTATCAAGTTGGCATTGTGCTTGTTATATATAATTGGCATTTCTTTTTCATTTCCATTGGACATTTACCTAAATTGTAAATGGTATGCTATATTGTTGTATTGTTGTATAGCATCATCAAGATTTTGGAGAGCGGTGTGAATGCTCGCTATGAGAGGATATCAAAGGAAACCTCGCGTCCACATTGTGCAGGGACAGAACAAAGTCCGTCGGACATCCATCAAATTCGATTTGAAGATGTAGCAGCTGCTTTCATCTTCTTTTCTCTAGCTTGGAGTTTCTCTGGGATTTTACTTGCTCTCGAGAAAATGTTGGAGGGATTCAATACGAGGAAATACTGGAGAAATTATGAGCATGCCAACATTCTCCGATGAAACACATATACTTAATATATTCTTAATAATATATTGCTACATTTTAATTCATTTGATTTTTATTTATTATAAAATGGAATAAAATCACCAACTAGGTTTTGGTTTTGGCAAATACAGGTATAGATTTTTTGTTTTATTCGCTTTTGATTTTTGGGCAATAACAAAATATTCGTAAATACATATTATTATATATTAAAGATGTAGACGGCACAGGAACTATACTGTGTTCAGTTTGCTCTTGCTCTGATTGGTCACATAAAAAATGATTTTTTCCACAAGAATTTCGAGAAAATCCTAAAAACATTCTCAAGGAAAAGAATCCCGACAGAGATGCCAATGCCGGAAGTAATCAAAGCAAAAGCTAAATACAGATCCGATAAATGTTGGGGTTTCAATTTGTGAGGCTCTGTTCGGCATTGTAATTGTGTTCGTCTTTGATAGTCTACTTTGAATCGTGGAAGAATCCCTCGTTCCCAAGTGAAAAGGATCCTGTTCATGGCAAATTCCAATTCCAAACAAATCCCAATAATAATAATAAATACCAGAATTACATATATATATGTAGTATTATTTTTTGTTACTCGATCGTCTTCGCCTTTTGATCTTGCGTTCATATATATTTACGTACTTGATTTGTAAAATCTCTTTGAAAGGGCTGAATTTCCTCACAGCCATCGCACACAATGATGGCGTTTGACTCACTTTGATCGTAATAAACTTCTCACATGCGACCGCCGTTGAAATGTTTGCTCGTCTCGTGCAAACTGAGAAGAATTCCGGATAGGACATGATGACCGATTTTTCATTTGAATTCAAAATCCGCCCAATCGCCCTCAACATGTCCGTCTCATCGTACAAAATTTCCGGAACGATTTTCACCTACATGAGCAAAATGTGTTATTCAAGAAAATGATTTTTCTTATTTTAAATGGAATTCAGTAATAAATTCACAGACTCAAACTCAAACTCAAAAGTATATATGTATGTTTGGATTACATTGGAAAGGTTCGCCGGGAAGTCGAAATCATTCTCCAGATAGAATCCATAGGATAAATTCATTAGTTTTTCAAAATTGACTAGATTCACTTCTTTGACACTTAATTTGGACGTGATGACTCCCGAGTAGGCAGCAAAAAGTAAGAAACCCGTCGTGGAACCAATCAAACATACAATTTTCATTGGTGTCTTTGAAGGCCACTCGTACCAGCCTGAAGAATGAAATAATGCGGAGGGGTCAAAAATATATGGGAATACCATATGTAAATAATATCTGCATTTATAGTTAATGCTGAAACTTGAAATATATGGAGAATTGAGGAATTGACCTTGTTGTCCGATCGTCCCAACGGCCCAAAGGAAGTCCAAATGAATGGCTGAGCAATGTTTATGGAGTATTGCCAAACTGTGGAGAGTTGTATCAGGGAATAATAAATCCGAATCCTCAATATTCCCACCACCATTCCAATATGATGATGATGATGATGATGAAGATGAAGACGAAGATCCAGCACGACGACAAATGACCATGGATAAAACCATCAGGAATAAATGAATGACAATCAAAATCCATACGGATCCACTAAAAGGACTGAGGAAGAATTTCCATTTGGAGTTTGCTGGTTGGGAGAAACGAGCTTCAAGCCAGTTGGCCAACGTGGCATGAAGGAACGTCACGTGATGAGCTTTCTCAAATGTGACAGCAGACTCGGTGATGGCAATATCTGCGGAACCTTCTATCAAATACTTGTCCATGGGTTTCCATCCCATCGTTGAATTCTCGAGCATGTACAAACCCACAATAGAATCTTCACTGTTAAATCATGATAATATAATAATACAGGGTGGCCAATTTATTTAGGGACAGATCTTATGGTAGGGCACCGATGGCTGAGCGCGAATCAAATTCCCAAGAGAAATAAAAAGATCAGTGTTGTATAAATCCATTTCTTGTTAATCCTAATTCTCAATAGTCTAGTATAATCTATACGTTTGCTTACTTACACACAATCTCTCTCTCTCTCATTTATTTTGTTACTTTAATTGAGTTTATTAATCAAATCATAATTAAAACTATACCCAGGTAATGATCATTATTAAATTTATTACAAAATATTTTATTATTATGAATTATCATTAAATATCAAGAGAGTTTCAAAGGAAATCGAAAGAGACGACATGCAAAGTTACAGAGCTATTGCCATAGCATTGGAGTTAACTCCAAGGTCAGTCTTGAACATTGCCAGAAAGGACTTACACAAGAAGCCTTTTAAATTAATTTATGTCCAAGAACTAAAAGTTTCGGATCTACCTCAAAGGCAAGCTCATTTAAATTAAACAATAATAATATTTAATGATAATTCATAATAATAATAATAAAATATTTTGTAATAAATTTAATAATGATCATTACCTGGGAATAGTTTTAATTATGATTTGATTAATAAACTCAATTAAAGTAACAAAATAAATGAGAGAGAGAGAGAGATTGTGTGTGTACTGTCGGATTAAAAATAATTGAGCCTTTCTCTCTCCTTCGTAGCTCCTCCCACTCAATGTATTTGAAAT
>JAIUND010002919.1:0-18875 GCA_034699125.1 Gisinianus flammeolus | reverse complement strand
GAATCTAATTAGAATTCAGATTTTTTAAATTCTGTCTTCAGATTCGAATTCCCCATATATTTTTACCCCAGAAACTAAAAACCAACGACAGAAAATATATGGGATGAAGAAAACCCTGAAATTCCCGAATTCGGAGAGTTGGAATTCGGATTTTTCAAAATCTGATTTCAGATTCGGAATCCTCGTAATTTTTTACCCCAGAAACCAAAAAGGACCAGAGTTAATGGTCGTAAAATATTTAAATTTGTATTTATTGATTTTTCATTGAAATATATTAAATTCCCTGGCAGAGGATTTGGAATAAAACAAGCAGGTAGCGGCAGGGAATTGAATTTTTGGCAGGTAATCGGCAGGTTTCGAATATTATCGGCAGTACTGCCAAACCTGCTGCCCATGTATGTTTTGGTCCATCTCGACCATTTTCTCATTGAGTTTGGGTTTTGGGTCTGGCTCTTGGTTTGTTATGGACCTTATTCTTGTGACATTTTGGGATTCGCAATGGTTTTGGACTTGCTGGGGCCAATGAAATATAACTCCTCAATAAAACATGCACTTGATGCTTTTTACATGCTCTCACAATCAGTCAGTAATTTTAATAACGTTGATTTTGATTTTTAAATTATCATTTTTATAGGCGAATTAAATTACTTTTTTGAGCTTTCTCTCCAGTATACATGTACGAATTTTCATTCAACATCCGTGGAATTTTAATTGATTGATTGACGGTCGACTCAATCAAAATTGCAGAGATTTTTTTTTCTGTGCTATCGCGGAATTTTGTGCAATATTTTCCATTTCGAGTTATTTCAAAAAGCGAATTATAATAAGTAAATAGAATTTCAAAGAGTTTGTCTTACGAATGCACAAATTACATTAAGATATTATTTAAGTTTTTAGTTTGTCTAAGAAATGAGTCGACTTTAATCTGGACATGGCGACACTGCCGAAATCAGGATTAAATAGTTTGAGAATGCGTTCAAGCTCACAAGTGACAAGAAATTGTGAGTGTGAGTTTTCCTTGTCGTCGAGAGGTAAACTCTTGAAATCCACGAGAATTTTTTTTTATCTTTTCGATTTTTTGTGAAAAGTTTCATTCAACAATTAAATTTGTTATTGTATTGTCTTCAAGTTATTGTTGTTGCTGATTGCCATTCATTTGCTGACGCTTCAGATGGAATACCTAAATCGTCATTCCTTGAATCTTGGCAAGAATTGGTAATAATTTAATCATGTATCTAGATACGCTTTACTCGCGTTGTTTTTCATCTAAATTCCAAATTTATAATTTACAAAGAGCATATTTATACGTGTATTTAATACGAATGTGGAGACCTATTGTTGTCAATTAAATTGTCAATTAAGCATGTAGGAAATTCAGTTCATCTTCCTCATTTTCTCTAGCATTCTCCTAATTCGCTGTTGCTGTCGTCAACCTTTCACTGTGAGGTGATACAAGAAGTTTGATGTACATTGAAACTCGGAAAGCAGCAACTGAATACAAATGAAGGGATTTCAAATCGAGCAATTGTAATCGTGAGGAAAACTTGGCTCAGAAATCCTGTCCATCAGGTGACTTGATTTCCAACATTTCATATGTAGTTATTGTAATATAATATTAAAATTTTCTTAAATAATACTTAAAGAAACATGATTTCAGTATCCTACCGTGTACAGGAGAAAAACGGAACCCATTTTGTATCATTTTGTATCATTTTGTAATTGTGATATTTATACTTTTTGTGCTAACACAATTTCAGACTCAATCCATGGAGACTCAAGAATCTTGAGTCAAGACAGAAAACTACAAAACATCGGGTTCGAATCCAGAGGGTAATAATTATTATTTTCAGTTTTCTGTCTATTTTATTATCCTATCATGTAGAGGAGAAAATTCCAAGCTTATTATGTATCGTTCTTTTATCTCTAAAGGGGAAATCCTCGGAGTTTCTTAACAAACGGACAAGTCAATCCATTTGGACTCGAGGAAACTGAAAAAGAGAAAAGTCGACTCTTACAGAATATTTCTCGTACAAGGATGGAAATCTCTTATCTCTTCAATGCCTGAAGGCATAAAACGTGGCTATATGCATATAGCAATTGAGGCTATAGTCATATAAAGTGTCCAAGTTTGAGTGACGTCAGAGATAAGACTGCAAATAAATTCTTGGACTCGACTTTTCTCTTTCCAATTTCCTCGAGTCCAAAACGATTGACTTTTGTGTTCCTTAATAAACTCCGAGGATTTTAACATTAGACATACAAAATTAATACATAATATGCTTAGAATTTTCTCCTCTACACCATAGGATAATAAAATAGACAGGAAAAAATGAAAATAATTATTTACCGTATGGATTCGAAGTTTTTCTCCTGGAGTATATGTATATCCATGCGGATATATGACTATAACCTGTTATATATAGTCCAAGCGTTTTTCTCACTCAATTTAATGAGATTAAATTTTTAACAATAGAGCAAGACAAAACTTTGCATTCTGCATTAGGAAATAAAATACTAAAAAAGTAAAGAGCAGGAAATGGACGTTGCATTGTAAGAAGAAAAAGATAGAAAATATTCCAATTGTGGATTGAACAACGGAGGAAAGAAAAATCATTTGTAATTTGTAGAGTGCTAAAAGCGAAAGAAAAGGGGAAAGTTGGACTATTTTTTTTTGTGTGTACATGTGGGTTTTTTTAGGGGGGTAAAAGCATGTCAAAAAAAGTCAAAGTGGTTTCTTTTTTCCCCTGCTTCTCTAGATTCTGTGGCAATGAAGGGAGAGAAAAAAGGAGAGTGAGCATGAAAGCAATCGGCAATTTATTGCTCAGCGTCAATCTTGTTCTGGTTAGTTTTTTACACAGAGACTGACAGCATGAGAATATTTCTTAGTTCTCCCAATTCTCATGCATGCTCGCTTGCATTTCCTTCGTCTGTGTGTACTAAATATCGTAGAAATGTCGTCTATTAGTATATTTCTCAATATGTTTATGGTAATTGTCAGAAAAAACCTGGAACTTTGTACTTTAACGAAGTTCGTTAAACCAACTATATGTACGATATAAAAATAAAAATGAACTACCATAGTATTCATAAAAATGTGGTTAGTTCTCTCCACTCCACTCAAAAAGTACAAATCCCAATGGCAGTGAATGGCATATCAATTTACAATAATAAATAAATGTTTTTGAAACTTTATTTTATTTTATTTGGATATACAAAATATGTCTTACGCATCAGACTTTGCAAGTTTGATTCCATCAAACGAAAAACTTTTTAATGAGAATGAGAGAGGAACTCCTCGAGATTATTCGAATTGGAAAATGTGGACACACACAATAATGTGTGTGATGCAAAGGAAAACTAAAAAGGAATGAGAATGAAGTTTGCCAACTTTTTTGCTAAAAATTTAAAAACTTTCCTTCCCTCAAAGAAAAAAACTTGATTAAAATCTGCTCATCGATGTACCAAAAACGAAACCCCTGAATTTTTTATGTCGTTTTAATTGAATAAATGTAAGTCTGGCGGGACTCCAGACTTTTTTCTCTGTTGTCTGTCTCTCTGTGTCTGTATATCGTACATACGGATACAGATAGTGCAGATAAAAATGAATGGAAAATATTCAATATCTGAAATATATTGGATTGTATCTATAATATATCTGTATTCTGTTGACTACAGACAACCGAGAGATGTTATCAGAAATATATATGTACAGAGATAATCGGTGAACGTGTAAATCATATGGCTCTCAACTTTCCTCCCCGTATGACAAATTGCAAAACTTTTTTCTTCTCTCTCTCTCTCTCTCTCTCTTTCGTTTTTGGCCACAAGCAGCAGGACCAAGTTTAAGCTCATGTAATTCAGAAAAGAATGTATGATAAAAGCCAGAGGGAAACCCGCAAAGAAGAATAAGATGAAGAAGAAGAAGAAGAAGTAGTAGAAAAACGGGGAAGGGTATGTGAAATACAGATACCGCATGATATTATTTTATTATATCCTTCACATATACGGATAGATAACATGGGAGAGAATGGGACACATCTGTCAACCATAACCTTCGCCATTCTTTTCACATGTCCACATTCACATCCACAATCCACATCTAAACTTGGATCATCCTTTATTTGAACGTGATTTTCCTCTCAAGATTCCTTTGTACCATAAAAAAAAATTCAGAGAGTACTTTGATTCCTATATATAGCTCTCAAAACCATCCAGAATTCAGCGCAACAGCTACAATTACACCATCATTTCCCCAGTAATAATAATAATAAGACGAATTAAAAACCCGTCACGAACACATTGAGGTCATTGAGAATCGATAATTGCAATACATGCACAGGAATATTATTAATTGATATGGACCAGACATCCTCTCAAATTTCGTTACATCTAAATAAATTACAGCACATTACATTTACATTGCATTTAAATCACATAGAACATGAACATAAATATTCATAGTGTATTTATGAGAAATAATCTTCCATATCTTCCAACCTTCAACAATGCAAATTATTATCAGTATAATTACGACAATTACAATTATAATTATAATTACAATAGATTAAACACTTTTATCGCATTTGTATTCATTCTACATGTTCGATATTCTCAATTTCGCATTTTTCAATTTCCAAATCGTACATATTTTGGAATCATTCTCAAGGAATTTCAATGTGAGAAGACTTCAGAAGACGATCAGTTTTTTTCCATGTCTATATTTATATATATATATATATATGTACATACATAGATTTAGTCGTTGAGAATATGATAGGGAAAATGTAAAGGTAAATGAGAGAAGAAGAAGGAGTCCAAGGACAAGGACAAAAGACTGATGATTTGGTCTGGTATGAGGGAAATTGTGAGTGGGATTAAGTTGATGTGATCAATTGAGCAGATGAAATAAAAAAAAAAAAATCATTTAAGAAATATTAATAATTCTCTGCTCTATACAAATATAAATATATAAAGCCTGAAGCCCGTTCATTGAAACAACAAAATAGGGAAATATTATAGGAGGAGATGCTTTCAAAAGGCTCAAGAGTTGTGGGTGGAAACTCTGAATACTCTGAATATTCTGCATACTGGAGAAACGGAGGAATCTACCATGGAGACTAAAACTAAAACTCCATAGAACAAGACGTTTACATTTAGATTCAAACCCTCACTTGGACATTTACTATTTTATTATGATTATAATTCTATACACGCATTTCTACACACACAAACATACAGAGAGAAAGAAAGAGACAGCTCTCGTCAGATGGGAGAAAAGCAGTGGCAGTATAGAAGTAGAAAAGTTTAATACAAAAATGGGTACGTGTGTATGTGTCTGTGTACACAATATATGCATGTTTGCATCAGCAAACACACTCGAATGTAAACCCAAAATGCAAAAACTGATGAATCCCAACTGGAAGGCAATAAAATGTACTCTCCAGTCTTCATAGTATGTACGATATATAAGCAGCAGAATCCAAATACATATAAACTATAGATAGTTGGTTCCTTGTTCATGTGTACTTTATTTTATTTACTTGTCTCTCACATTCAGATCAGAGCTATAGCCGTCCGTCATTCGCATCGTATGATTTCTGTAGTAGAATTTTACAAGTTTCGGAACTTTTGGATTTGGATTCGGATTCGGATTATGCGGATATACTACACATGGCCAGTAGCTTAATTTTGAATAGAATGTAATGAAATGAAATGCATTCAACGTCACCACACGTCACGACACCATGAAATCTAGTCGAAATTTGTAACTTGGAATAATTACAATCTAAAATCTAAAATCCAAAATCCAGTCCAATGAAAGCCCCCAACATTTTGTAAACAATCTGCAATGTACAAGCTGATTCTGGTTCTGGTTCTGTTTCTGAATTTTACCTACATACTCCAAAGTTTTAATTTCCCCTCTGCTTGGTTTTGAGGGACTTGAGCAATAAAATCAAAATGATTTGTATCCGTGTCTCTGTGTGTGGTAAATCTCGCGTGTAAAATTGAAAATGTACAATTTTCGTCATCTCTCTCTCTCTGGACACAAAGTCAATGGGAATCATGTTCAATTTCAAATTGGACTTTACAAGATACAAAATGTGGAATTGCTTATGAAGATTTTATGTTCGAGTTTTAGACTTTTGAGTAAGTAATTTCATTTAATTATGTGTGTCGCCGTCAAATTTCCTATTCATGTTACAACTCGTTTTATTCATTTTTGATGTGTGTGCTCATAATAAGTATTTGAAATATGTACATAGTTATAGTTCAATGCGGCTTCTCTCTACAGAGAAAGTTGTGAAAGGACAAAGAGAGAGAGAGAGAGAGAACAAAAAAAATAACAAGTGCACAGTCTGTAGTCTGTAGTCGAATGATAAAAAAGTAGTGGGTACTTTCAACTTTACTTTACTTTATGCCTGGCGTCTCGTCTGTTATTTCCACTTGTATTTCCATCATTTCCTTCCCGATTGTCTCCTACAATGCAATTGCATAGCGATCAAGAGAGTACAAGAGAGAGAAAGAGTGTTTGTGTGTGTGTGTGTGTGTGCTCACAAGTTACAAAGTCAAAGCCGAAGATAAAGATAAAGTGTCGTGTGTACATGTGGAAGTGGGAGAAAGAATAGAGTGTCGTGTCATAAGAGTCTTTTCTACAGTCTCCAAGTGTTCCAACTGCCCAAGTGTCTGTACATATTGGACCAAAAATGATGGTGGTGGCATTTTATGCTTCTTCCCTCCACATTTTACTACACACTCGTATCGACTTTGACGTGATCTTGATAAACGGACTGTTCACTCTCGTTCTCTCTCTTTCTTTCTCTTTCTCTTATAGATTACAAGTATAGACTGTACAAAAGTATGAACTCGCCTATGCAATATCATATCAACAACCCAGCTCCAACTTTCTCTCTGCTTTCTCCCTACAATAAATTCCTTGCCCCTCCGCGTAAAAAAAGAAAAAAGAAAAGAAAAAGGAAACAGAAAAATGTGTGGAATAACGAATAATCTCATGTATGAAAAATGAAAAAAATCCACACGGCAAGAATTCAAAAATTTAAATCCAAAAATCTTCAAAACCTTCAAACTCAAACCATGAAGAAGAATTCTCCCTTCACTTTTTTTACACAAAGTCTGATTCAAATCTCGGATTTTAACTTTGAATTGAAAATCCAAATCCAAATCCAAAAGCTTAATCTGGACAAGAAGAAGTCTGAAGACGTCGAATGATAAAGCGATACAGAAATGACTTTCATTACCCTGTGGAGATGTAGAAAACTTTTATGATGTGAATCTAAAACAAATGTCTCATTATTTTTCGTCATCTGTCTCTCTCCAGAATCTACAAAAAAAAGTGCAAACTCATTATATGTTTTCCCGAGATTCATCAGACGTGGAAGAACAGTCAAATTTAATATACGATATGTATGGAAAACGTATGAAGGAAAAAGTCGGATGGAAATTTTGAACACAAATACAGACATGAGAGTCAAAATGATGAGAATTTTGTATTTTTGTTTGTATTTTTGTTTCTCTCTCTGTTCCCCCCATCAAGATTCCTCACTCTAGATTGAATGCATTCAGAATGTGTCCGTGGACAACAAAAAAAATCCATATTGAAAGCCATTTAGGGAACAGAGAGAAAATCGAAAGGATCTTTGTGTGTTTGGTATTTGTTTTCAACTTGTTTTGGCAGACTGACGGCCATGTTCAGTTTTTCATGTAGAATATAATATGTATAGATTGTAGATATGCCTTGAAACGTCCCTGGAAAAACTCATGGAATCATCTGCATATTGAATGTTGACATTATACAGCAGCTGAATTACATACAAATACAAATACGAAAACGAAATTCGGGAAAAATTCTAAAATGATTACCAGGGTTGGCATTTCTCATTTCCAATTCCCCATTCTCTACCCCTCATTTACCTCAAATTGTACCAGGATGATGATGAGAACTCAAGCTCAAACTCGAACGAGAGAACGAAATGAAACAATTTCCACATGACATTTTGTAAGAAAATATCTATGAAAAAAACTGGACATTCTTTGTCTTCCTGAGCTCTCATTCTCATTCGCATCATGCTACAATGCCCACAGTACATGTACAAATAAAAAACAACACGCACACACACACAGGTATATATAAACTCATGCTCGATTACTTTCACTCCAGCTCCAGCTCCAGCTCCAGCAAAAATCCAACATTAGCATGAGCATTAACCTAAATTTTCTTGAATCCTATATCTAATGAGTCCTCTCTTTCTTCCCTTATACAGTTTCTTCCTCTCTCCACTTTCTTTCTCTCTCTCTCTCTCTCTCTCTCTCATCAATAGCACAATAATACTAATAAAAATAGACAAAGACAAAAAGATATGGCACAAGATGCAGCTTGCATTCAGAGACTCGGAGTCACGCGTAAATTCAAACGCCCGGATTTCAAATTCGCATCCAAGTGGAAGAAGAGAAATCTGGGGGAAACGAGAGAAGGATTGTGATAATACGGTAATTCCAGACCAACTGCTCACAATAAACGCTGCTTAGAGGTGGTAGAGAGAGAGAGAGAGAGGGAAAGAGAAAGAGAGAGAGAAGACTCAAACGGATTCCAATGAGCTCACAGTCGACTAGAGAATACAGAGCAGGATGCATCCAATCGCATCACATTACTATCCCCAAAAATCCGGATCTGAATCTAAGGAAAACTCCAACATTCAACATCCAAATCCAAACATCCAAACGTCCAACATATATATAGGAAATTCAAGTATGAGGAAAGAACGAACAACAACACGAGGAGATTTCCGTCTCTCCCCGAGAGTTTCAACAAACATTTCAATTTCCCTCGAATTCGGATCTAAAATCCCAGTTACGTTACTCACAAATGCTTAGACAGCCCAAAAGAACCAACGGAAAGAGTTATCATATATATGTATATGCAGTCGTCGATTCTCTCAAGTCTCACATCCTGGCCTAGCTTAACGTATGAAAAAGTGACTCAGCTTCTCTCTCTCTCTCTCTCGTCCTTTTCCTCTCCCCAAACACACACACACACAAATACAAACCCCAATGAGCTGCATTTTGGACGTCAGTCCGCTTAAAGCAACCCAACGAATCACATCTCAACAATTCGTACCACCACTCGCAAAACTGTATAGAAACACGCGACGCTGGATTGGATTTCGAGTCTCTCTCCTTTTCTCGCCCAGTATTTCCTTTCCAGTTTTTTTTTGTAGACGTACTAACAACATATACTGCAGACTGCAGTATTTCCTCATAAATTCCCATTATCTTCATTTATATACATATATACATATTTAAAAAAAGATAATTAACGTGAATGTGAATTTTGTGAGGAATCAGGAAACTAACGGATCAGAATTACGAGTGACAATTTGTACAATAATGTAAAAAAAAAAAACATGTGGTCGTATAACAAATAACATTTGTGTGTGTGTAAGATGAGATGAGATGAGAATTCAATCTGTTCTCTCGAAATAGTGAAGTGAATCATTTGAGTGTCTAAAAAGAAAGTGTCCTCACAGTATAGTAATAATAATAAAAGTAATAACATTTCCTGAAAAAACTGAAACTGAAAGAGAGACGCGTTTCTCGGGGAATTCCATAGGAATTCCGGTTTTCTTCGTCAAGACTTTCTATTTCATCTCCGTTTCTTCCTCCATCCTCTCTTCTCAACCAAAGATTCTCTCTATAGACTATACAGATCCTATCGAATAAGAACACCGAGTTTGAGAGAGAGAGAGTTGAGTTTCATGCAGCTCCAGTCGTTTTGGAATTCAAACGGGAATTAAGAAAAGACGGGGAGGGGGAAAAGAACGCGACTGCACGAGAACGAGAACGAGAAACGAGAGAACGGTATATAAGCATATCTTAAACAGAGAACAGAGAACAGAGTACACTTTTCTCTCCTTATTAATTTATTCCGTAAATTTCCTTATTCTTATTCGGAAAGCCTGATAAAAAAACTAAGACTAAAACTAAAAAGGAAACAAATGTAGCCCAGCTCCAGATTCAGCTCTCATGGAATTGTTATAGTCACGCATCCACCAAAACCAAACCAAACCAAACTAACCAGCAGCATCAACAACAACAACAACAACAAAAACAGTAGACTCGTACGATTGTACATCACATCGGGTGGATCGTGAAAGCCACGAGGTTAAAAAGTTTGACGTTCCCTAAATAAATCATGTACATTTGAAATTGCCCCTCTGCCCCAAAAAAGTAAATAAAACTTACAGTGCTCAGTGGTCGTGTTCAGTTTTCCTATATATATAGTTCTACACATACAGTCCACGCTCAATTTTGTTTTCTTTCTACTCCTTTTTATTATCTTATAGTTTATAGCATTAGCATCAACAACATCCGTCTTCCCCACATATTTCTCCAATACCCAACCATCAACCAACAACCAAACGAAATTGAGAAAGATTCAGAAACTCTATGTAGTCTGTATAGAATAAGAAAACAGAGAGAGAGCCTTTTCATCCTTTGGATTTTGTTTTAGTGGTCTGGCCTGGTGAGGTTCAGTTTTACCCAAATCAAAACCCCAAAAGGAGCTCCAAAAAAAAAAAAAACTCAAAGCAAATACACGGTTTCATCGTCAAAATTCATAGTTCAGAGACTCGCCAAAGTCCTGGTCAACTTGCCAAATCTAAATCCACAAAATAAATCTCATCGAAATTTTGTATTTGCGTGGAAAGTGTGAAAAATATAGAGGGAATTCATTCATCACAAATTCACACAATCTTAGTGTTTCTTGGGATGCGTGTTCCAAATTTTTGTACTAGTGTTTCACAATTGATTTACATTTATAATTAAAAAATTTGAAATTTTCTCCTGGTGAAAGTCAGGACGTGTGTGAATATTTACAAATAAAAAAAATATATATATAGGAGTAAAAGAAATTTTGATAAATACAACCTTGCAAAAAAAAAAAACAGGAGGAACAAAGAACAGGAATAGAAATGGAAATAGAAAAAGAGTGACGATACGATAACGCTTAGATTTTGTGGGGCAAGTCGACGGGAAATGAAAACATAAATAAGTGAGTGTGTGAAGAAGAGGAGAAGAGAAAAGAACAAGTGGGAAGAAGGAAGAGGGAGAAATTTCAAGAAGCTTCAACGAAAGAACATCAAATCAACGGGAATCCTCATCTTCACTCTGTGTGTGTATTGTGAAAAAGTGTGCACAGACACAATCCTCTACAAAATAAAACGGCCCTTTTAACTGCACTGCATTGTCTCGATCAAATTTTATTCTCGATTCACTCTACGAACCTTTTTCTATCTCCTCCTTTTCTGCCTCTCACTCTCTCTCTCTCTCTCTCGGTCTTTGTCTTTATTCTCTCTCTCGTCTTATTTCAAAAAAACTTTGAGAGCAATGACAGAAAAATGGTGAAGAGAAAACAAGATGGAGCAATATAAAATATATAAAATATAATAAAAAAAATATTATATCCATATTATATATTTTCCTTTATTTCCATCTGATTTTGACGGGGAGGAGGAGAAAAGACGATTCCCCAGCATATCTAGAGAGGAGTCAAGTGCATAAATCCTCAGTCTCACTCTCTTCAATACAAATAAAATACAAGCAAAAGAAGAAAAGGAAGAAGAAAGAACGAAAAAAGGGAGTGAAAACACACTCACACACACACAAAATAAAATCCATGGGATCTGAACGCTCATGAGTCGTCCATAAAAAACATGACTCCGAAAAAAAAACAAAGTGGAAGAATTTACCACAAATGATGAACATGAACATTGGGAAGGAGTAAAGAAAAGCAAATAAAAATCTATGGACCACAGAGTATTGAGAATTGGGAGGATTGGGAGAGTTTTTTGGTGGTATTAAAACATTCGGCGGTGGGAGTGAGCAAAATCTAGAAGAATCTACAAGATTATACAAGATTATATTGGAGGAGAAGTGAAAGGATTTATTTATGGGGGGAAAAGGGCAGTATTTTTACTTTATTTTTATTATTATCTCATTTGTGTAAACAATCCCTTCGTCTTCTGGTGCTCTGTGTAATTCCCTAATTGTGTCCTTTTCTCTGTCTTGGTGAACCTCAACAAACTAGCGACCGACGGAGTGTACATATTTGTGTTGGTTAAGTAATATTGCTC
The DNA here is from genome assembly GCA_034699125.1 of Gisinianus flammeolus. Taxonomy (NCBI): domain Eukaryota; kingdom Metazoa; phylum Arthropoda; class Collembola; order Symphypleona; family Katiannidae; genus Gisinianus; species Gisinianus flammeolus. The sequence goes on along the minus strand of JAIUND010002919.1, from coordinate 6,729 downwards.
CAAGGTAATACAGATATTACTACTTTGTAAGACAAAGACCAAGACAAAGACAAAGACAAAGAAGAAACAAAAGAGAAAGCTACTAAAGGGAAAAGAAAGTCAGAGGAAAGAGAAAGCAAGAGATAGATAGAGAAATATACACAAGACACAAGTCAATATCTATATGAACACTAAATGTGTGTGCAATTTATACATGTAGATATGATAACGTTCTTCTTATTCTTCTTCTACTTCTTCGTCTTCAAAGAATGAACAAGTTTTCTCAGAGATAAAGGAGGAGAATCGGAAGAAGTGAAGAAGCTCTTAAACTCTTAACTCTCTCTCTCTCTCTCTCTCGTACGTACCAAGAGAAAAGTGGAAGAGAAGAGAGGAGATGAAAAACAGGGAACAAAGTGAATAGCTTGAGAAACAAGGAAAAGAAAGAGAAAAGGAAAAGGATACAATTCCACTTCGATTTCCTCCTATTTCTATTCCTATTACTATATTCTTTCCTTTTTTTTCCTTTCTCTCATGCCCATCCACATTTGGAGTTTGTACTCTTTCACCACTTTGAGCTCCACACACTCCCGGACATTGAGTTTCCATCCTCATCGTCCACAAGAAAAAATGTGACGTTTCCACAAAAGACAAAGAAAAGGAAGAAAAAAAAAAAACGAAACCATTCAACATTCTCACTCGTGTGTTCGTTCGTTCATTCGTTCATTCGTTCATTCGTTGTGTGGAGTACAAGAAGAAAATGGGAAATGGGCTGTTGGTCCACATCTTTTTCTTCTTGAGTGCAGCATGTTTCTCTTATTAATCCTCGCGGCTCTTTTTTTCTTCCCCTCTTTTGGTTTCTCGTCCTCCACCTCCTCGTTCTCGTTCTCTTTCCATTTTCGTTTCTTTCCCAATCCCGATTTCACGATCAGCTCCACTCCCACGATCAGTTCATTTCCTATTGCGGCCGGGCAAGAACGACCACGGCAACTCCAACTCCAACTTGTATCGGCTCAACTTCCACTCCTTCTCGTTTGATGCTCCCTTCCGTTTTTTACACCGTCACCAGCCTCACCAGCTGAAAACTGAACGAACGAACAGAAAGAAAGAGAGAGAGCGAGAAAAAAAAAGGAAAGGCGATGCAATAATGAACAGGGTGATTACCAGTACATACATGGGAGTTTGTTATATTACATCGGGCCATTGAAAGGATCGAACAGAGAAAGAAATAAGAAGGAGAAAGACAAGCTATACTGTTCAGACTCCAAAAGCCCACACACACACACACACATTTTGTGAACGGTGGGTTAGCAACGGTAGATTTTGAACACGACTTGTTACTTGCTACGGTGGAAACAGACAAGCTCATTATGTGCCGCTGTCCATATAACTACAGGCTACAGATGATTATGGATTTATCTATATACACGTACTAGATTTGTAGAAGGAAAAAAAAGGGAGAAATTGAGACCGACACAGGAAAAACGAAAGAACTATAGAAGAAACGGACAGAAGTTATCATCACCATGAGGTTGGCATTGGCATTGGCATTGGTCGTCCTCCGTATGTCTATATGTCCATGAATGTTTGTCAAAGGATCCACACCCAAAACCTGCAAATGTGAAACTGAAACTGAAACTGATTTTAATCTTTGTTTATTCATCCCACTTTCTGTCGATAACTTTTCTATCCGTGTCCCCCACATGAACATGAACATATGTGTGTAGAGAATAAGGAGAGCAATTGGCAATTGCAATTGGAAAGCTCACAATCAGTTGACGGAATGATAAAGTTGATAAACGGATTGATAAGAGACACTTTCATTTCGATGGTTATCACCACGATAGAGACATATAGACATATAAGACAGATCTACCATTTGTCATTTTGTCCATATACATACAATACTCAATACTTCCCACTTTTTATGCTGCCAAGTTTTTAATTTTCTTTAGGACGTTCGTAATTATTTAATTGAATCTGATCCACAACAAAAAAAAACACAATTAGCTAATGTGTATTTTGTGATGCTATATGAATGTACATAATTTTTTAAAAAAGGAGCAGAATTATAGTGATGGCAATTTGAGAAAATAAGATTATTACGATGACGATCATAAAGAAAAAGAAAAACTGCAGACTGGCCAAAAAAATATGGGTAGTCAGTATTATTTGGTAGTTGGATTGGTCTATTATCTATCCGTATATGGCTTCTGTACGATATCTCTACTATACGTATAAAGATTTATGAGTGCGTATACAAATTTTATAGATTTCTCTCGCTTCCCCCGTTGACTCCTTATTGAATTTTACATGAGAGGAGAGGAAGATAGAAAAGGAAAGAAGATAGAAAAAACTTTGACATTAAATTTTCTATAAGGATTTGATTTTGATTTTGATTTTGACATTTTGATATAGACAATTTTAACTACGGTGTGGGAAATGAAATGAATGAAATCATGGGGAAGCATCATCATCTCATCTCTTGTGTAATCCATATACAGATATAATGGCTGATGTCATCATATAAATCCATACAGATGCCAATAACTTTGGTAATCTTTGGCAAATGTCCTACACGGTGAGTCTACTGTCTAGTGATATAACAGATAGTTGAATACCCCCAAAAAAGCAAAAAAAAATGTGCCGTTCTTTCTACCCTTCGTTTTCATTTTCATCTACGTTCGCCACCCTCCCTCCCCCCAACAACTAACTGTAACTGTATATAACGAAAGGACACAGACACAGACAAGATGATGAAATTCGTAATCGCAAATGTGAAGTTGCAGTTGTGAAAAGAAGAGAAGAAAAAGAAAAAGAAGACGACATCATACCGAGTCAAAGTGACAAGCGCCAGAAAATTCCTCGACACTTTTCACTTGCCATTCCACTTAATCTCCTCCCGTTCCATCTACTTATACATACATAGGATATTTACTCGGCCTGTGTGTATATATATGTATATATATGTGAAAACGTGAAAAATCCTTTTGAATTTATCAAGAAATTGCCAGTCATTATATTTGGCACTCGCAAGTGTATTTCCATATAGGAGTTCCGGTGAACTCATCCTCAAAACTCCAACTCCAATTCTGAGCAGCAGCAGCAGTCCGTTCAACCATCAACACATTCATAATGAAAATGAATGCACCAGTATATTTTTATCTTTAATTGCAAGAAGCGAGAAAGAGAGACAGACTATTCTATTCTATTCTATGCAATAATCCCAATGCATCTGATCTGATATTATGAGTCAAATCCTCGTGTTAAAAGAAAAGTTGGAAAGAGTCAATGAAGACGAAGATTAATAAAAAAAGATTCCCCCCCAAAAACTTTCACACACACACAAAACAGACAGACAAAAGTGAAAAGTGCAAAAAAAGTTAGTGCAGAACCTGCTGCACATTTTTCTTATTTATTCATGGGGAAATGATGACAAAGTGCCAGTGCCAGGAAATCCATTCGGGCAGCACATTACATTAACACAAAATAAAACGTGAAGGACGACAAAGTTGGCCAAGCTTTTCGGATGTCAATAATAAATTGAACGTTTTTAAATGGAAATACATTTAGACAAAAAGAAAGAGAGATAATTATTGTGACTGTTCGTACTATTGTGTCCTCGTCCGTGTACTTACGAATGTTTTTTGAAAAAGGAAATAATGGCAAAGGAAGGAAAGTGATGAAGTGAGAGAGAGAGAGAGTGTGGAGAAAGTGCTTGTGATTGTGTAAATGTGAAAGTGTAATTGGAGTAAGCAGGCAGACACATAAATACTTATAGACACAAAAGGCACAAGTCTTTTGAAAGTGAAGGAGTTTTGTGTGAGATTGAGAGATTGAGAGATTGAGCTCAAAGGATCTTATACGATGAATTTGGGATTTTCTCTTGGATTGGGTTTAAGATTGGGACAGTGGGACGGAGGAGGAGGAGGAGGAGGTGGGGGAGGAGGAGGAGGAGGAGGCGGTGGAGGAGAGAATGAAGATGAGTTTATCTTTGGCACCATGTCCCGTTCGAATCCCATTTCGAATTCCGTTCCAAATTTGGACTTGGAACAATCTGTGGGGAGAGGAGTTGTTGACGATGGAGGAAATGGAAAGGACACGACGAGTAGTGTTGATGTTGGTGTTGGTAGTAGTGTGAGCTGGACTCTCGAGCAAAAGGAACAGTTGGAAGGCTTGAACCCAGCCGGGATTCAATGTCTCATTAATAGTTGGATTTCTTTAGCCAAAAAACCCATTCAAGGTGAGACTTGCCTTTTTTTCCCCTCTCTCTTTCTCTCCCTTTCCCTTTCCCTTTTTTTTTTTATCTTTGTAATACTTTGTTCCCATGTTCTTATGTGAAAATTCTACTGGGGAAAGCTCTACTCTCTCTATTTCGACAGTGAACATTCTCTTAAATGATACATAAATTGTAACCTTCATTCTATTCTATACGACGCGATCCTTCCATGTCTCTTCCTCCATTTTCCTCTCATCAATTTATACTCTTAAAAGACCTGTTTTATTTTTCTTCAACCAATTTCTCTTTTGATTCCTTTAAGTCTCTCTCATTTTCAATACCCCAACTTCTTTCCCCCATCTAAACGCTACCACTTTATCCCCTCTTTATTTCCAATTTCCAAAGAATGACTTATGTTTTCAGAAATAACCCCAAAAAAATGGTGCAATAACTTCTCATGCTGCATTTTCATCCGAATTGCTATAGCTATTTTAGTTTTTAATCTTTTTCTGTCTGGAGGCAAAATATCTGTATGAAGAGAGCATCTTTTATTCTTGTCATGTCAAATTTTCTCAAAATTCAAAATTTAAATTTTGAAAGGCAATTTTACAAATTACAAATTTCTGTGAGTGTAAGTTATAATCCCCGAATTTGCCTTCACCAGCAAAGTCAGAGTCAGAATAAGAGAGAGAGAGAGAGAGAGACCACTTAAAATGATTGTGGTGGTTCTTAAATTATTGCTGGAACTTGTAGGGAAATTAGCCTGTGGCCTCTCCTTTCAAGTCGTAACTCGCTCGTCTCATCATGGTCCGGAATTTCTAATACAGAATTGCAAATTTAATTAATACATCAGTATTCAAATTGAATATACAAACTAAACCATCTTCAACCCGACTACTATAGATTTTCTTCATTTCCTCTCCTTTCTTTATGTTTATGTCATCGCCCTAAAAGAAAGAAAAAGTTGCAAAATTCTTTTCATACTATATTAATTCCATAATGTTATTTTTTAGTAAATAGTAGCGGTTGTTTCACACTTTTACAAATAGAAATAGAAAAGGCTTGTTGTTGTTTTTGTGATGTTGTGTTTTATCTGGAACAGCCAAAGCCAAAGCAAAAGCAATAGCAATATCCAAACCTCAGACCTTCACCACTATGTTTTAGTTTTCCTGTGGTTCTCGTGGGTTTGAGGTTGGAGCAGTGTCTTTTTTCTTCTCTATACTATCACTACAAAATACAAATGTCAGAGAAGTTTGTTGTGTAATGGTCGTCTGTCTGTAGTCTGTACAACGCGCAAAATGCAAGAACATGATATGATATAAATCAGACTGACTCTCGGTATGTATTCCCATGTTTGTATATATTTGTCAATTCGGATCCTGACACTCTCGAGCTTAACCGCCTGCAACTTTAAATGGAATTGAAATATTGAGCCAACCTCATACAACAACTCTCCTCTTTACTCTTTACACTTTACAGTCTACAGTCTACAGCTACACAAACACACACATATAAATCATATGGTTGATGTATGAGAACTATCATAGAGTTTCCCATTTTGCACAGTTATGCAGTTGGGAGTTTTACTCCATTCCTTTCGCCATTTTCCTCCACCCCTTAAATATAGAAAAATATTATTATTATTTATCATATGCAGCGTAAAAAGTAGAGAGAGAGAGTCAAAAGCGGATGCTAGTAATATGTTTAGTTGAATGTGGGGAACAGGGAATGTACCCTATATTTTTATGTATCGTATCGTACATGGGATATCAGGTGTGGTGAAAAGATATCGTAAAAATCATGAGACGGAAACACACAAACACAGAAACACCAAAACGCACACGTCTTCGTCTTGTCTTGGTCTTGATCTTGGTTAGCGATATAAATTTCCCTATATAAAAATAAAAACTATGTATGTATTTACAACAAGGTGCAAGAATGTCTATGTTTATTTTGGTAAATGTGTACCTATATGTGACGTGTAAAAACAGAGTCTTTAGACAAAATATCGTATACAGATAGAGAATTCGAATTCGAGTGTGACAGTCTCCACAGTCTAGAGTCTCGGGAATGGAATGGAATATCCTATTGAAGTGTACGTTGAAGTGACGAAGGAAGGAAGGAAAGGAGAAAAAATGCGTATATATATATACACACATATATATATAAGAAAAACACGTGGTCTTTTCATCTTGACTCGATAAAACTTGTGTGTGTGTGTGAGAGAGAGAGTTTTGAATGGAGAGCGTGTTTACACAGACAGTGCATAATGGAACATAAAATTGAACGTAAAAAAGAAAAAGTTTTCCACTAGATCCACAACACCAACATCAGCACCAGCACCAGTCACCACCGCCTTTTTGACTGGAGAGACAGAGAGAGAATTGCATATAGAAATTTTCAACTACCAAATAAACTGTAAATATTAACTAGATTATATCTAGTCTATGTAAAAATTAAATTTCTTTAGTTTATACTCGTTTTACATTATGCTTTACGCTTATTACCGAGTCCGTCTGTATATCACTTGTAGT
>JAIUND010002918.1:0-18889 GCA_034699125.1 Gisinianus flammeolus | reverse complement strand
TAGATAAGGGCATGAATATTTGGGACGAGTTTACGCACCGGGCGAATTCGACGATACCCGGCAAAGCCACTGGCAATATCGCTTGCGATTCCTTTCACTGATTTCGGGAGGACGTCGCTACCCTCAAGGGCACAGGGGTATATATACAATCCTTATGTAATTATATAAAGTCATGTGCTCAAAAGAAAGGTCAAATGTAAAAGTCAAGGGTCATGAATATGGATGTCCGTAGGCGGACTTTTACCGGTTCAGCCTGAGTTGGTCGCGCCTCCTGCCCGATGGCACCACGAACACCGTGAGCCCGAACGGCCTGGCCTATTACAACGCCCTATTGGACCACTTGACCTCCGAGGGGATCGCCCCTTTCGTGACCTTGTACCATTGGGACTTACCACAGGCCCTCCAAGAACGTGGCGGATGGCTCAACCAAACCACCGCCTTCCATTTTGCCGACTATGCGCGCATTGCCTTTGAACACTTTGGCGACCGCGTCCGCCATTGGATTACATTCGACGAGGTCTACGTCTTCTGCAAATTCGGGTAGGTCAAAATCTAGGTCAAAGATCAAGTTCAAAGGTCAACATTTTTAAACATGCATGCAGGTATGGCTTGGGTTCGGCGGCCCCGGGCGTCGTGAACCCTGCTGAAGGTCCTTATCAGTGTGCACATAATGTCCTCAAGGCCCACGGGTTGATCTACCGTGTTTATGAAGCGGACTTCCGGGCAGGTCAACGAGGTCAGGTGGGCATCACGCTCGACTGCGGCTGGAACGAACCCGCCGATCGCAATGATGCCAAGGACGTGGCTGCCAGTCACCGCGCCCTCAAATTCAACGTACCCAGTTAAACTTTAATACTTGACGGTATACTTGGGACATTAAAGTAAATTAAATGATACATGTAGGGCGTAATTGTGTTTTGTGTTTAGCATGGCTGGATCGCAAATCCTTTGATTCGCGGCGAGTACCCGCCCATAATGCGGCAAATGGTGGACGAGCGGAGTGTCGCAGAAGGCCGAAATGTGTCCAGGTTGCCCCAATTCGACGAGTATTGGACGGCCATAATCAATGGCACTGTGGACTTTCTCGGTCTGAATCATTACACGACCAATTACATTCGCCCTGCACCTGCGGGAGGTCAAAGGACACCCGGCCATGACGGTGACTCGGATACGGAAGCTTTCTCTGACCCCGATTGGCCGCCATCTGCTGCTAGGTCACACACATTCATTAACCCACAATTGTCTCGGGTCAAAGGTCAAGGTCAAATTGTAATCTAGGGCTGCTTGTTTTTTTTATATACGATATATAGCTGGTTGAATGTGGTGCCGTGGGGTTTCGGTCGTCTGCTCAATTGGCTCGCCCTGGAATATGGCAACCCGCCCATTTACATCACGGAGAATGGCTACTCTGAAAAGGACATGGCCGGGGTCACGGACCCCTTAAGGGTCAACTACTACAGACTGTACATCAATGAAATGCTCGAGGCCGTCAAAATCGATCGTGAGTCACTCATTAAATATGGCGCTATACGAAAAAAAGAGTGTATTCGTCTAATATAATACAAAATGTCGTGTAAACTGATGATGCACAGGGGTTCGAGTCAAAGGTTACGCGGCTTGGACGCTCATGGACAATTTCGAGTGGACCGAAGGCTACTCGTGAGACACCCCTTAAAATTATAGCAGTTTTACATATGATTTCAAGCTGACATTTTTGCACACAATTTCATTCCATTCATAATTAATAATTTGTCTCTTTGGTTGTGAAATGAATTATCAGGCAGTGATTTGGCGTGTTTTATGTGGACTTTGCTGGGGGGGATTTGACGCGGGTGGCGAAAGACTCGGCGCGATTCCTCACGCGCGTCTTTAGCGACAACGGATTCCCCACAGACAGTTCAATGACCCCAACAGAGAATGCGCAAACAAACCCTCGCATCTTAAGCCACCATCAATAATAATACGTTACGTACATTTGCATTTATTAATGCGAAATAAAAATAAAGAATGCACAGCGTGAAACGTGTAACCGCATGTGAAGGATTTTTGAAATACACACATTTATGTTTCATTATATATATAACACCGCCACAAAAATAGTCCATTTAAATTAGTTTTGAAGGTTTCAACACATACAAGGCTGTGTGGTTGAATGATGAAATTCTGCAATCTGATGCGAATTGCCTTCTGCGGCTTCAAGTTTCTCAGCAGCTATATATATTGAGTCTCTTCTTAAATGTCTACATCTCCATAGTTCAAGGACATTCTCTATATATACTCAGTTTGTTTTTTAGACTTGTGCTTTCAAAGATATAGCTGTGTCATTCTGACTCTGACCTTTGTCTGAACTCCCTCGTCCACTTCTCCACTGTCTACATTTATCATTTATATCCGTTGACAGTTACATAAAAGTTGTCTCTCAAGTCTTTTACATATTCATCACAGCCAGCAGCAGCAGAAACCTTATATAATTTAAAATTCCGTATCATAGTTTTTTGAAATATTTAATATTTAATATTGGCTAAATGATGTCCTCATCATCATCTGTCATGGCAACCAAATTGAATTTTACGGGCAGGCGAGTTTTAATTACCGGTGGAGGACGAGGTAAAAAAAACGGACAAGAAAAGAATCCAGCCAGTTGAATCCACACTTCTCGTTTATTATTTACTGTTTAGTATGAATTCATTATGGTTATAGTTGAGTTGTTGCATTCATGCAAAAAAACGGTGGCAGAATGTAGAATTTTAGTAGTAGATATAATATAGAAAAATATAGTTGATGGTTGAGAATACACACACAGTTCTTCATGTTTTGAAGGGATTGGTCTGGGGATCGTCAAGACGTTCGTCGAGCAAGGTGCGACCGTGATTGTTCTAGACCGTGACCCAGAATTACTTTCCGCTTTGAAAGAGAACTTCCCGGACGTCCAGGGACTTGAAGTGGATCTAGCGGATTGGGATGGAACGAGAGTGGTCCTCAAATCCGTCCTGCCCATTCATCACCTGGTGGAAAATGCAGGGATCGTCCAGTTCAAAGGGTTCCTGAACATTGACCTGAAGCATGTCAACTCGTAAGCCAAATTCAAAGATGACACCGCGTGCCTTCAGGGGAGCAAGATTGTGTGCAAAACTATTAAAAATTCACAGAGGCAAGCCGATTTTTTAATAAGGATTTTCTATATTGTCCGCTCGGTTTCGTTCTGTGCCCTTCACAGGGTTTTTGATGTCAATTTCAAAGGCGTTCTGAACGTGGGCCAAGTCATCGCCCAAGGCATGATTGACCATCAGAGCCAGGGCGGGACCATCGTCAACATGAGCTCTATCGTAATTTCCTCGTGTTTTCCCATCTTTCATGTGTATACACATCAAGCATTTCTCAGTTTTCACATTTTTTTCAACATTTTTGAATTTTTAGGCGGCGTCAGCCGTGTTTGATCAAGAAACCATTTATTGCTGCTCCAAAGCCGCGGTCAAAATGCTCACCAAATGCATGAGTGCGGAGCTTGCCCCTGCCGGGATCCGGGTGAACTGCGTGAAGCCCGCCTTCGTCAACACGGAGCTGGTCGGGACGATGTCGCCCGACATCAAGCGCGACATTTTGGAACCCGGGCTCGCCCGACAAGTTTTCCACCGGCTCATTGAACCGTCCGAAATCGCTTTCGCCGTTCTTTTTCTGTCCAGCTCTCTATCCAGAATGGTTACGGGGTCCACTTTGTCCGTGGACGCGGGATTCGGCGTATTCTAAATTGCTCAAAGCCAAGTCTGAGTTTTCGCGCACATATATATACGCTTTGCTCATTTTTAAACTGTATTGTTTAGACTTTTAGACCTGCATACTATATTGGTCAAAAGGCGAGAGAAGCCCGCACATCAGACAAATACAACGAATTCCAATAAAAACATGAAATAAATTTTGAAATTTAAAAAAAAATCAGTACGTGAGCGCATCATTCGACCTAGAAATGCGATAAAACATTGACTTATTGATCGATGTTTTTTAATTTTGTTAATGGTTGTATTTATGTATATCGTCTGTTAAGTTCACAAAGGAACTATAATTATTTTCCTTAATTTCGTTGACCTGTTGAAGAGACCCCTGTTCTCCGTGCTCCCTAATATGATTATTATTATTATTTTTATATCACGATAACATGCAAAGCATTATGGAAAAGTTAAACATTCATTTTTAAGCTAACTAATCCATATATTCTAAATTAGAAATACGAGTTGTGCACCGCGCGATATCTACTGAGAACGGCATTTGTTCCAGCACCTTTTGGCCATTCGGTCGTCTCCATCACTCAAAGATAGTCAAAGACTTTTTCTTGTAAAAATTTCTAGTTTAGTTTATCCTTCATTTTATTTATATCGAGAAATTGAAAGAATAAATCGAGTACTTTAAGATTTTCTCCATTTGCATTTACAATTGTTCTCTATCAATCTGGCATTATTATTCCGTTGCTGGTGATTTATTCTCATCTTCAACAGGAAAAGGTGGATTGGGTAAAAAACCTCGTATCATAAAAGTTCTCATTCATATCTTTCGTAATTAATATTGTTGTGAGTTTTTTAATTATCATTGTGTTTCATTGGGATTTGGTTAGAATTTGGTGCAGAGAATCTGGGGTAATCTTTTGTTGGTTTGTGACTATTATTATTATTCCGTATGGTTTTTTTGTACTGATTTCGAGTACAGTAGTCCAAAGTATATACATACTTGATTGTGAGTAAATGAAGTCATCCTCTTACTTATTGTTTTAAAGTCACATTTTTACTGTTTGTCTCATTGGAAACTTTTATTTGTGTTTTCCCATCGTAATTTAAATAAGTAAGGGGACGATTGAGTGCTTCACTGTGCTCTAAAGGTCAAACGGTTGAAGATGGAGCTGTAGGTCCTTCGACATTATTGTATTCCATGACCTTTTCTGTCACCCTCAATTTATTCAGAATTTTACCCACAAAGACAGACGCATTATATAGTAGCATTTCCGCAAATTAAGGAAAATTGTTATAGTTCGTTTGTGAACTTAACAAACGATATGTGGCATATTGAGAAATAACTGCGGCCAATGAAGTCTGGGCAGAGTTCAAGTGCGAGCAAGCATGGATTTTAAATTTCTTGACGTCTGATGTGTGTGTGTGGAGTTCAAAAGCGGCTGGAAATTTAGTCAAAGGAGATTTTGATGTCGAGGAGTCCAAAAGCAAGGAGAAAGAGGAGACATCCCATGCCCTTGATCTTCTTCCCATGAATCAGAATTGTCCCCACGAACGTGATGGCAAAGACCGCGTAGAGCTCGGCAGCCAGCGTGCACCACACCATGAACTTTGACCACTTGTCCTTCTGCAATTATATACCAACCACATTAGTCATTACCAATTACAATTATACGATCACTATATAATTACAAAGTTATACAAAAATATTTACTGCATGCACACAAAAGTCTTATAGAAAAAGTGTGGGGGGAGACGGGGCAAAACGAAAACAACTCACCCGGTATTGAATGAATGCGTCAACGAACGTCAACATGGACATTAAGCGCAAGAAAATCCTAATGGCCACTGTAATATATAAATATACAGACAATTCAAACAAGAGACGTTAAAGTACATTTTATAATGCAAAACAAAGAGGATCCTGTGGGATTTATTAAATGCTTGGAAAATCCGGGTGCAAAAAGTCACTCACGGATGCATTTGAGCGTGGAGGATTTCTCCCGCCACTCTCGGAGGCTGAAAATGGCCGCAAGGACCGAATTCAAATCTGTGAACGCCGTCGCCGGGATGTATAGCTATATAAAAGAATTATTTGCACACACGACATTAAACAAAATGGCCACACAGTTGCCAATGCTCTCTCACATCTGTGTGATGTGATGAATAAGTTTTGCAATTTATCAATTTTTCATAATTTAAATTCCCGACTTTTATATATTAAAATACCAAAAAGACACGTCCGACTCCAAGCCAAAAGCGCTTGGCCTTCCATTTTTTGTACCATTTCTTGAGAATCTCTTTCAGGATTATGAGCGCAGTAATGAGTGCAGAGCGCATTTCCCGGATTCTTCCTATTAAAAATCTGAACGTTTTTCATTCGGATTCGGATTCGTCCGTTGCTGTCGTCGTGCGGGTTGTTATTTTGGTTATAATTTCAAGCCTATTAGTTCCAGGAGTTGCATCAGTTGCAGTTTAATTCACATCCGGCCGGTGCTGGAAACCTCCGAGCTCATCAGATGCAGATGAGAGCATCAGAAACGATGGAAATTTTTCCAAGTCTGTCAGGAGAGCCGCCAGACTATTATCCTTCCAGGTAAAACCATCCGGAAGCGACTCTGAATCTATTAGATCCGAATCCGCATTGAAATCATCCGGAGATTTTGAGTTCAGTTTCAGTTTCAATGCAGAATCAACAACTCCGGCACAAAGTCGGAACCAGAGCCAACCATCGTCGTAATATTTCTCATCGTTTTCCTGCTGTTGTGATGATGCGGCTGTGGAGGAAAATCCAAAGGAGAGTCAAACGAGCTCAGCATGAGAATGTAGACGAGTTTTTGAAATATCCCGTACATATTCCGCTATTAATAAATCTCCCCCGTCCGTTAATTCTCTAATATGCCCCATTTGGAAATTAACGGAACACACAACACACGGAGCTCACTTGAATGAGATTCTGTGAAGCGAGTGTGATGTGTGCGTGTGTAAATGGAAAGGTAAATGGAAACACCACACAAGAAAAGTCCCGTTTGAAAACACAATTATATAGAGGCCAAACAGGCTGGAAAAAGAAAAGTGTGCCGTTATATAGGTTGAACACAGATTCGTGAACAAAATGAGATTCTGCGCTATATATACATAAATATAAGAAATGAATTAAATGCATAATCTGTTTTTTTGACAGCTTACACTATAGATAAAATAGACTTTTCCCGGATCATAACAAATCACTCCTTGATATTCCGTGAAAATTCCCTCGAGTCATTGTTTTTTCAAAATATTTCTGAGTTTCTCGAAAAAACGTCAACGGTCATTGTGGGTTTGACATTGAAATCATGTACCGTCAGGAGGTGCGAGTTTTTGAGTTTTTTGGACTTTGGGCCCGCGTAAAAATTTTCCCCTTGCGAATTTTTAATTGAAAATTTTCGCGCAGATGATGCAAACATTTGCCATTAATTCCGTACCAAATGTTTTTGAAAATTGTCACACATGGCTGAACCCGAGCCAACTTGTTTTGTGGGGCGAGTTCGACCGCTCGGGGAAAATTCTGCTTAAAACGTACCAAAACTAGTCAAACCATACTAAAATGTGTCAAAATTCTTTCTCTGTAGAGATAGAGAACAGAACTATAGTTCTGTTGCAATAAAATACAATGGTGTGACCTCACGGTTTTTTTGGACTTTTCCCACACGGCCAACTTGAATTCCCGTATTTGGACGGGTATTTTCATTGATATTTGGGCAAAATGAGAGTCGTACGACGTCGGTGTCCAAATAAATTTTCCAATCTAACTCAACTCATTAAGTTGATGCTTTGAGAAATAAAAAAGAGCCCAAAATAAATTTGAACAAAAAAATTGCGATTTTCATGCATGAACAGATCGGGCGAACTCGCCCCATTTTCATCAAAAACCGTTTTGGTTTCGTAAAAAAAAATTTCATTCCAAGATCAAGATTCTCACCAAAATGAAAATGCACACAACCTTAAACACACATTTGAAGAATCTTTGGTGAAATTTTTGTGGAATTTAAAACGTGGGGTCACGTTGATCCAGACAAATTTTTTCAGGATTCAAAAATGCCATTTTTGACATGCTCTTTTCATTCTGGCCGTACTCATGAGCCTTATATAATACATACAGCCCTCAAATAAAAAGATTTCAGCAGCCTAACACATGTCCTTTCATGTGGTGACTAAATCAAGTTTCAAACTCCTATCATTTTTAGTCAGGAGCCCATTAAAAACGCGAGACGCATCGGTTGAACTCTCCCTGTCTGACGGTATAGACCTTTACGAATAAAATTCAATTATTTTTCATCCTATACATTTCGCTTTCCAAAAGTGCCCACCGTTTATTTTTTTACCCGACAACATTTTTTCTCAAAAAATTTAAAAGTGCACATTGCACATGACAGCCAAAACGAAGGTGTTTTAATGAAATGTTTAGCTGACTTAAATGAGTGGGTTCCTATATATACGCATACAGACCAAATACCATACGAACCATACAGAAAATCCAAAAAGTTTGATAGGGAGAGGAAATCCATGATGCAAGATTTTAGAACAAATGAAAGCTGGAGATTTGAAGGGGATCACGGAAATCTATGTACCCGGTCCTTTTCAGTTGCATTGGAATTTTAACATGCGCATCATGCTGTGAAAGTAAATATGAAGCGAGTCGCTTCAAGCGAGTGTGAGCATTGTGAGCGAGTGAAAAGCGAGAGCGAGAGCGGACAAGGAATTAACATGGAGCGCCATAAGCAACAATGTATTTCCTTTTCTTTTTTTTTGTTTAGCTCTCCGCAGTGATTTTCTTTCCCATCGGATTTCAACCATTTTTTGCAAGCCATATGTAAATCATATGTGGAAAGCACAACCATGTAGGAAAATCCTTGAATTGTGTAACATTTCAGCATTTACGTAATGTTAATTAAACCAGTCAATTTTCAGCTGACGAGTTCCCAAATGCGAAAAAAAAGTGATTTTACGTATCCGGATTCTTTTCTCCCGGACAGCCTCATATATATATAATCCTTGCTTCATTATACATTTCCGACACACCTGTTTCTTTACCTACATATACTTTTTCATACACTCTCAGAGGCACCTACATATATGTATATAAACCTACTATATAGTACACAATGCAGTATATTATACATACTGCATTCTGTATATATATAGTATACCTATTATACCAATATATATGCGGGGGACCTGTCAACTGTCAACCGAATCCTTTAAATTCCTTTAAATTTCCTTTGTGTATATGTATATGTGTGTGCCATTCCTCTTTTGTCTTCTTTTCCCTTCCATTTTCCATCCTCTTCTTGGTCTTTGACGCCACATTTTTGAGTTTTCACTGTATATGTATATATAATATATAAAACTTTTGGAATGTGTGTGAGGGTGAGGATCCTAATAGATATACTTAATAAATATAGAAGTATTAAGCACACGGAAGATGAAAAATGGACATTGTAAAATCCTTCTCGTTTTCACTATATATATATACCTGTCTGGAAATATTATATATTCCAATTTGCATTACTCTCTTTTTTGTGGATTCTCAACCTCAAACCTTCCACGGCGCCGCGTTTCCACAATGTTTTTTATAATGAGGAGCTTCTCAAAAATGTGTCGTCAGCCGTCAAAGACCAAAAAAAGAGGATGAAAAGCTTTTATTGAAAACACAGGAGAAGGAAGAACGAAGACTTGTATATATATATATGCAAAAGGAAATTCAAAAGGGATTAAAGGATTCGGTGAACAGGTACAATACACAATATGGAATGTGTACGTCTGATTGTGAGAAGAGAACTATATACATGCATATATACAAACTCTCAATGCATTTCCAATTCAAGCATCATCGCATTCCTCCCCAGCACATTCAATTATATTCTCAAGTCTCTCGCATTTTCCTGTCCGTATATATAGAGGAGTCTCCTGGACCTTTTATACACAATTCACAAAAGTCGATTTCTCCCGAAATCTCATCTCTCCGTCTATTAATTTGCAATTCTTGCCCCTTTGTGATCTCACACTATATATATATATAACTTAGGCAAAATACAAATCCCGTATATATTATAGTGGACAGCGCTCCCGGTGTCTTTTCAACAGTGTAAAACCCAGCATACAGTCTCCACATTTCTTTCAGGTTTTTATTTGGTGAGTCCTCCTCATATATCTATCTATCTATATACACGACTTTGTACGTGTGTGTTGTGTATATATATAGTCCGTATTATGTGTAATCTTCTCCATTGACAACTGTGGAAAGAGACTTCTTTTTGACAATTGACAATTCATGCGCCTCGTTTGTCCACTTTTACAGTGCGTGTTCATTAATAGGCAAACCTTGTAAGGAGAATGCTGATTGCTGCAGCGGGTGCTGTTCAAAATTGGGACATGCTATCGGTGGTTCCTGCGGGATCGTTTGACATTTTTCTCCTTTGAGAAAGAGAAGACAAGAGGCCAAGTAATATTTTGGAGTAATTTTTCTCACAAGCTGGGTTACAATGTATCCATTTTCCTTATATATTAATTTCTTATTTAATACATTACTTACTTAGGTATATTATGTAAACTTTTTATATATCTAATTGTTTATATATTATATATATTTATATATGTCTTATCAAATTCTACAAGTGAGTGAGACCACAAGCAGAGGGGGTAGACTTTTTAATTTTTAATAAAAATGCACTTAACATTTGGTTAATTTCTCTCATTTTTAAAATAAACTCAAATCACCACTTTTAATGCAATGTTTTCTCGCCAATCTCAATAATAATATATGGAGTTACATATTCACATTACATTCACATTTGTTTGTCATATAGCTCAATTGAGACGAACTTTTATACTCATGATCATATATATAGTACATGATATCTATTCTGTCATATTTGCTCGGAAGTTTCCCGCCGCGTAAATTCCCACAAGGGTTTCCATTTGAATAATCCGCCATGAACCGGCACATTCTGCTTTTCAAGACTCTGTGCGCCTTCCACTCACATCCGTTCGGCTCATCTGCCAGATGGCACGCTTGACCCATAGTGGCCTTTCCAGGATTTCATTATTGCCCTGGAGCATCGCGAGGTCAATGATGAGGTCGAGGTCACGCCAGAGCTCTTCCATAACGAGCGCGAGTCTATTTATTTAAAGGGCACCGACGTGTATGTACTTGAGTTTATAATGCGCCGAGCCCGGGAACATTCAAAAAATCCCCATGGACTTCCGGTCCCTGAAGATCCAACAAGTTTTTCTCGTGCATTTGACCCTTTTGGGACCAATGGAGAGCCGAATGTTCAATTGATCAGCATGATTAATGTGGCGCCTTCAACATTACACTGTCTATACAGCCCTGCACACGTATATACAATGGACTATGTCAAAAGCAATATAGCCGCGCGGGCCTTGGCAATCTAGACATGCGCATCTACTAAACGCCTTGAGGCGTTTCACTCAAACCAATAAAGAACTCACCGCGCGCCACAGCTTTATCAATCAAAATCCAAGTCGACATCCTTGGGTTAAAAATATTGGGATTTTTTAAATTCTGTTTAAACACGCAGAGTAACCGAAAAAGGATTAAATTCTAATTTGTCCGTGTGCACTTTTGCTGCTGGTTTGATTTCCATCAAAGTCGTTTGAAGTTCAAGGAATCATTGAATTATTCAAAAATGGCGGTATTTACGATAACTTATATTAGTATACGGTTGAAGTCAAGACCATAATAATGTTTGAAATGTTTCAAATTCAAAGGTTTGTCATCCCTCATATATTCTTCGTATATACTTCTATACGTTCGTATGATATCCCTCGATTGAAGATTTTGGAATGGAATTTCAGTACAAGGGAAGAACGGCCAAAGGGACCAATTGGTTTACTCGAGTTAAAATATTGAAATGTGACCTTTTCTCGTTATTTCTCTGTCCTGGTTGAGTTCAAGGAGCTTCCAAACTCAAGAAAGTGTTCCATTTTTCCTAATTCTATACGCAAAAATGCATTGAAATCATCCTTATATCAGTATAGGTCTTTAAAATTATTGTAGGGTACACATTGGATTGTTAAAAATGTGAATGGTGATGGTGGTGGTCTGGTCAGCAACATGACCATTACCACTACTTCTACCACCGCTAGTACCACCGGTACCACTGTTTTGAAATGTTAAAAATGTGAATGGTGGGGATGGTAGTGGTGGACTGGTCAGCAACATGAACATTACCACTACTGCTACCACCACTAGTGCTACCAGTACTACTATATTAGAATTATTGTAACAAGTATATGATTTTGTGCTTGGGTCTACAAGTTTTCATATATGTGCACATGTCTTTTGATTTTGCGCTTGGGTCTACAAGTTTTCGTGTATGTGTAATTTTTGCTGACGAATTTCCTTTCCCACGAAAGGAATCGTCATTCGATGTAAAAGGATACTGAACCTTGAACTGTCTGCCCTCGCTTCTCGAGAAGTCCAGACACATAAAATAAGTATCCGATTACTCTCTCCACACTAAAAGGCAAGTGTGAAGAGAGAGTCGTATGCAAACTCTAATGTAAATCTGCACTGTGTTTTATCTACGCAGTACAGAAAACACTTTACTTCAATATAATCTATGTGACTGTGCAGTCACACAAAACTCTAACTCTACTTTTCGACCTACAAGTCGTCTTGCTATTTTCAACAAATAAATCTTTACTAAATCACATCTTTGAAGTCCAATCCGATCTTTTTTATTCAATTATTTATACAGCTCACATTTTGAAGAGGTTTTACAGATTTTCATGAGTAATTTGTTTGTGAAACTTAAATAAGGTCAGACCGACTTTATCAACCTAATTACAAAAATATTCAATAGGCATAGACTATATAGATTAAAATTACGAATTTTTTGTAAAAAACGTATACCATATGAGTTACACCGGCAGAATAGCAGCCAGATGAGCAAAACCACTTTTTTGCATATTTATGGACAACAGAACATGGAGAATATTTTAGGACAAGTTTAAACCATTTTTACTGACTAAAAGTAATTTAAAATTGTCGTTAAACTTGTCAAAAAATTCTAAATTAAAGTAAACCGATGATTTGTGTAATTTGAATTTAATTACAATCATTGAAAAAGTATTTACGCGCCAAACAGCCGAGAATATTCAAAGCGCTATAACTCTAAAACTAGGTATGCTCATCTGGCTAGTTTTCTTACGGTCTCACTCATATAGCTTTCCTCGCTGTTATTATATACAACGCGTTACATACGCTATATAGTGCGATGTAATAGCAAAGCAACACAGAAACTATTATATAAAAGTGGCCTAACAGTAATATACTCAGAGCCGTTTCTAACCCCCGGCAAACTGGGCAACGGCCGAGGGCGCACAAATTTTGGGGCGCCAAAATCTCAAAAAGGAGTGGGCGCCGGCAAAAAACGGGCGCCAAAAAGGAGAGGGAGTGCCGGAAACTAGTAAAGGGCGCCGGAGTTTTTGTCATTTTCTATGGGATTTAAAATTGAAATTTATTTTCATCCTCTCTTTAATTGACAATTCAGTGTCAAGTGTTCAATCTCGCCCCGTACCCCTTTTTCTGAACATGACCCCACACTTAAGAATTAATTATGGACAAACGGGACATTTTTCACGGGTGCTGTCACTTGGAACGCATGTCAAACTAATTGCCGGACTTACCAAAAATGTTTCATAAAAATGTGTCAACAATTGACCATTATATATATACAGCAGAAAACGCACTCAATTTTTGCCTAAAGTGTTCAATCTCGCCCCATTTGACGGTACCTGATGATATCATGTTAAATTAACATTGTTAATGTTAATAATGCAGTTTGTGTATATATAGCAATCAATTGTACACTCCCTTGAATTCAAATATGAAGAAATATACCCTTGCTAATCAATAATAATATACACAGGTGATGTGGTATATAAATGGCAGTGAGAGATAATATATAGGTCCATTTTATTGTCATTTTGTCACTGTCACTGTGTCACTCAATTGAATGATTGCCCATATGTGAATGTATTATAGGGCATCCAGACTATATCGTTTAAAAAGTAGATACTTGATGATAAAAGTCAAATGGCATTGCCACACATGTGACAATGCGAGTTTTTGCTTTCAGTTCACAAATGTGCCAATAATTATATATTTTTTGCATTCTCCCTGTGTATAAGACAGTGACGACTTTGTTTGATATTTGTTTAAATAATTACATATATATTTCTACAAATTAAAAGGGCTTTTAATATTGTGATATTGCAATATATTTAATAAAGTGTGTGTGTGTGGAGCACATCAAGGAATGGATTTTTCAGCGGGAAAGTCGGACTCAAATCCGAACCCACAAGAGACGACAAATATATTGTCAAAATTATTCTTCTGGTGGATTTTCCCGTTTCTGAAGGAAAGAAGTGCCAAAGGGACTGTGAGCTCAAAGGATCTTTACGACGTTTTAGATGAAGATAAATCCGACAAGTTGGGATCCGAATTGGCAGAGTAATGACAATCAATCATAATTAAACTTAATTACTTTAGTATATGCATGATTTATAGCGTTCAATATTATAGACGATACATGGTTATCAATGATATGTATATATAGGAAACTAAAAATGATGTCTATATAATGGACTTTCTGAGTTTTTTTTGCATTGTAAAAATTCCTTTATTTTTGTACAATAAAGTGGATCTATAATAGGACATTATAGATGCGTGTGAATTTGCCTGTGCGTTAAATTAATGTATGCAATTTTCAAAACGGGCGCCTTTTGTAGCCACTAAGTGTCTGATCCTTGTTTCAATGTCCAATAAACATCGTTTTTCCAAAAAGTCATCATTCGGAATCTAACGCAAATTTTGGAAAACCAAAATACACGTATCGGCTACAATAAAATGAAATTTGTAAAAACAAGTAAAATGGCGGCAAAAACTGTTTTTAAATGGGTATCCTAACGGCTTCAAACACCCCCCCCCCCCTATTCATTACACAAAAGGTCGACCCCTGACCTTGGGTCTGTAATACGTAGCAAAGCGTAATGTTTTTCCGCCATATCCCTTTTTGTTTCATCAAAATCGTTTTATATGTTCAAAAGTTACATTAATTTTCGTTTTTCAAAAAAACTGAGACACATGAGAATTTAAAAAAATCATAACTTAAAATTTGGCGGGAATTGTCAAAAATAAAAACACACATGTCCGCTCAAATGAATTGAAATTTGTTGCGAAAAATCAAATGGCTCCAAAATTCAAACTCAAATGTGTGTTTAACACGTCTCAACTTTGACCCCAATTGACCCCTAGGCCAATGACTCATTGGCAATGACCTCTTATAGAATATATTGGTAACAAACCTGCACAGCTCTTGGCGCTCCATCCCGTTTTGTTTCATCAAAATCGCTTTACAGCTTCAAAAGTTACATCAATTTTCGTTTGGAAAATTGAAACTGAAAAATTCCTAAAACATGCAAATTTCAAAAAAATTCGAAATTCAAAAACCAATTTCACAAAACCCATATGTAGTCTTTCCCTAAAAAGATTGAAATGTGTTGAGGAAAATAAAATAGCGCGAAAATCTAAATTTAAATTTGACCTAAATTTGGGTCAACATTTGACCTCAATTTTTGAATCCTTTTTGAATCCTGTCGATATCTTTAATGGTTTCGGAGATATGATTTTTTAGCTACATATAATTATTCATAACCCTGTATATACGATATTTCGTTGCTCTAGGTGTATCAAAGGTTCCATATTTCAATTTCCTTAATGACGAAAAGTTGTATATTTTAATTTAACTAATAACCAAAGGTGTCCAGATATTTTTGTGGGGGAGGAGCCTAGAACGTTATTTCCCGTATTGTAGTGGGGAGGAGCTACAAAATATGGAACCTTTGGTTATTAGTCAAATAAAAATATACAACTTTTCGCTTTTCGTCATTAAGGAAATTGAAATATGGAACCTTTGATACCTAAGAGCGATGATTTATATTTAGTAAATATATTATTTACGTGAGGAGAGGATTTATACTTTGGATTTTTATAGTTCGTGGGGAACTGAGTGTTTAAGAGCGAGATTACAAGATGGAAGGCCGAGACTTTACAAAGCTTTAATTCGGGTTCACTGGAAAAAATTCATCTTCGTCGCTCTTTGTCACATGTTCAACGAATGGATTGTTCGGTAAACACAAAAACACACACACCAAATCTTTCAAATTCCATATATTTAGTCTTGGCGTTTGTGTGTCAGCTGGCCTTTATTTGTGTGTCACTTGTCATTTGTCATTTGTGGACGACATTTATGTGCATAAAGGGTGGCTCAAGTCCTTTCCCTCCAACGACTAATTGCTTCCATGACGGACGGAGTCTCATCCCGCCAAGATCAGTTCATGTATGCTTCCATTCTAATCTTCTCCACGCTCATTTACTTTCTTATTTTTCATCCCGCTTGGTTTACCATGTTCCACATGGGAATGAAGTGTCGCGTGGCCACGGTCTCCCTCATTTACCGCAAGGTACTTATCCCCAATTATTCATCATAATAAAGGAACAAACATATCGGATGTGTGTGTGGGGTAAAGGAAAATGTATATGCATTGGGATTTAACTTTCTCTTACGTTTCCACAGGCATTGCGGTTGAGTAGGAAATCTACAGAGGGGAACAGTGTGGGGCAAATGGTGAATTTATTGTCAAATGATGTTGCTAGATTTGACAATAATCTGTGGTGTTTGCATTATCCATATTTAGTCCCTATTCAGGGCGGGATTTTTATGTATTTACTTTGGATTGTGGGGAAATTCCGAATAGCATCTTTAGCCACAGCTGGATTCGTCTTTCTACTTGTCCCCATTCAATGTCAGCACTTTTTTTATTTTAATAATACAATCCATGTGCCAAAGGATTTTCCTGACCAATAACAATAATAATAATAATAATCCTGACGACTTTTGTCTTTGTTTTTTTTGCTGGATATGTATATAGATTTGATTGGAAAGTTATCGATGCGATTCCGGTCTCAAATTGCGGAACAAACTGACATCAGGAGTCAAGTAATGAAAGAGATTATTCTGGCCATTCGGGTCATCAAGATGTATGCCTGGGAAAATTCCTTTTCTTCTTGGGTCCATCAAGTTCGCAAGTGAGTCCTTTTCCTTTTGTTTCATGACCATGCACATTCATTCTCATGGTCAAATTGGTCAAGAATTAAACGCTCAGTTCCCAGTTCTCTGCTGGAAGCAGCGAGTTGGTAAAAAAGAGTCCATTGGTGACTGTTTTTGAATTTCCTATTTAGGCGGGAAGTGAGTTTTTTGAAGAGGACGGCCTACCTACGTGCATTCTACATGTCGTTGTATGGTTGCGGCTCCAAACTGATGGCTTTCCTAACGATCCTTACGTTTGTCCTGGAGGGCGGTGAATTGACAGCAAATCAAGTATTTTTCATGCTCTCCATCTATAATCTGATGAATGAAATGCTCATTGGATTCCTTCCGAATGCCGCTTCATACATTGGTGAACTCATCGTCTCCATCAATCGCATCGAGGTCTCACCCATTTACAATTAACATATATTCATTGAAAGTCATTATCAACTTAACATTATCTATAATATTTAGTCTTCTTGTCTGGATTGTGTAATTAGTCGTTTTTAGTTCTCGAGGAAAAGGAAAAGGAACGGGAGGATTTAGGAGCGGATCCAAAAACCCGTATTCCCTCAAAACCTCTTGGAATCGGAATGGAACTGAACAAAATTCCTACAAACGACGAGGACTCACCAGCAGTCAAAATGAATCCAACGTCCATTTCCTTAACCAACGTCTCAGCAAGGTCCTCAACAAAACAATATAAAATACACATTTCCGGTTTTGTAAAACAAAATTCCTCAACATTCTCGTGCTGTGGTCGTGGTAAACTTCTTAATAATTTATAATTATAGTTGGACGGGGACCGGAAATGCCCTCAGTGAAATTACAGTGGACTTGAAGGGGGATCAACTTGTCATGGTCATTGGTCAAGTGGGTTCAGGAAAGGTCAGGAGCCCTTTTTTCCTCATCAAACATCCAATATAAAACATCAAAAATATGTGTAAACAAAAAAACAACAAAACATATATATTTTTTTTAAATTTAATATGGCGCCCTCGATAAATAGTCTTCCTTCCTGCACGCTCTCATCTCGGAGCTCCCCATAAATATAAATACCGGAAGTCTACAGGTTCAAGGCTCCACTGCCTACGCAGCTCAAGAATCCTGGTTATTTTCTGGGACGGTCCGTTCAAATATATTATTTGGTCGGCCCTACGACGCTTCCCGCTTCGCCCGCGTCATTCAAGCCACCGCTCTGAATGAGGATTTCGCTCAATGGTCACATGGAGAATGGACAATGGTGGGGGAGCGTGGGGCGGGACTTAGTGGGGGTCAAAAGGCTCGAGTGAGTCTTGCCCGGGTCCTCTACTACCCGGCAGACATTTATCTTCTAGATGATCCGCTTAGTGCTGTGGATCCTCGTGTGGGCTCTCATATCTTTAAGGAGGCTTTTGGTACGTTTTTAAGAGGGAAATTAAGGGTCCTCGTCACTCATCAACTCCAATATCTACGACAAGCGGATCACATTATCATTTTAAATAATGCAAGCAGTGAAGAGCTATACACAAAAAAACTATTTAATTAAATTAAATCTGCCCACTAAAATCTAAAATCTAAAATCTAAATATTTTGACCCTAAAGTCTCAACTCTCTTGAGCCAAATGTTTAATCTTATTAAATATGTTGTTGTTTTTTTTGCAGGGGCGGATTTTAGCAAAAGGGACGTACAAGGAATTGGTAGAGCAGGAAATTGATTTTGGAAGTTTGAGCAATGCGGAGGACGCGGAAAAGAATGAGAATAAGAATGGAAACGGTGAGACCAAGCAGGAGGAAAACACAGCAGAAAACGGGGAAACCCGAAAGAAGAGTCTCAAGCAGCAGTTGGAACAACTTCCGGTTGTCCAAGTTGAGGACAAACCAGATGGGAATGAGAATGATGAGGAAATCTCGAGCGGTTCCGTGTCCGCGCAAACATATTGGCATTATTTCCGGGCTGGGAAATCCTATTATGGTTTTTTCCTGTTAATTATTTCCTTCCTCGTGTCACAAGTCCTTGCGAGTGGAGCAGAC
>JAIUND010002917.1:0-18896 GCA_034699125.1 Gisinianus flammeolus | reverse complement strand
AACTTTATTATTGTTAAATGTTTGTACAGTTAATTGTACAAATCAGAATGTGTGTGAATTCTGAATTGGGAATATTGGGATTTTGAGATTTTGATTAGAAAAAAAGAGATTTATTCAAATCTGTGTCTTACCCGCAATCCGAAAGGACGGCTTAATAGAGGGAGTACGGTTCTACTTCACTCGCTATGAATCGTCTCACGAAACTAAAATATTATTTATTTATAGAAGGAGAGTATACACATTTTCTGAGGCTATATTGAGATTATATAATTCTCAACAGTAAATGCGTCTGAAATGGCTGCACGTATGCAAAACATTAAAAATGATTTTAATGGACTTGAAAGTAATATAAATTATCTATCACCAGTTACCCTCAAGAAGTGTTAAATTCCATTCGGAAAAGAATTACATTTTAATTTGTTCGATATTTTTTACAATACACTTTTTTATATTTCAATAACTTTGGTTTTTCCGTTCAAAATGTTAATCAAAATTTAATAAATACATATATGTAATATATAATATATAATAATGGATAATATTTGTCAAAAAAAAACTATCTATACATGCGACAATAATAATTGCATATTTATTTAGTAAACACTATTTACGCTATTATGTATTCTTTGAAAGTATTTCCTTCTCAAAACGGGACAGCAATATTGTGCGACAATGGAATATTAAGAAAACAGCACGATTTGTGCATGCGTACATTACATGTTAATGGGACAGGTAAAATGGGATATTTATATGAATGGATTCAACAGTTTTTTTTCTCTATACAATGCAATGACTGAAAAGACGAAATCTTTATTGCAAATACTGTTTTCCAGTATGTAAAAAAGACAACACGAAAGCCTTCAAAATATATTTTTATATTCACTATGTATGTATACTAAGCTTCCGACATTTGAACGGCTAGCCAATCTTGATAGGAGGAAATACGCGTGAAAACGGAAGGAACTCCAGGAATGGCACAGCCCCTCAACAGACCGAAACTTGTCAGTCCGACCAGACGATAATTAGAGTCACTTGGAGTTTGGATGACGGCTGGACCACCCGAATCACCTACAAATTGAATTAATATTAGAAGAATGCCAGGGAAAATAGATGAAAATATTATATACCATTGCATGGCCCTGCATCTCCACCATCAAGACACATCATTGAAGGCTCAATAAGATTTCCACCACCTTCTCCAAGAACAGACCATGCTTGACGACACTGAGCATTGCTTATCACCCGAACATTTGCTTCTCTTAAAACTGGTGAAATGACAGCATTTTCAGTTTTACCCCACCCAGTTATTACGGCACCCGCTCCAACAAATGAATCATCTATTGCGATCGAAATCATCCCCGTAAATTTTGAAAATCAAGTAATTTCATTTAAATATGCATAGACATGTATTTAATCATAAAATTTGAGTGTATATATAATTATATACCAACCAGAATTTTGTGCGAGACACACTGGCCGGATTGTATTTCCATCTATTCGGACTCTGGTCGACAGTTTAATAAGAGCGATATCACTATGAATCGGTTCATATTGAATATTCGGTATTATTTTAGCAACACGCACAATTTGATTCCGCGTCTCGCTCACAGTACGAAGATCATGATCTCCCAAATCTACAGTCAGTAGTTGGGCCAAAGGAATTCTCAAGGGGAGGTTCACACAATGAGCAGCAGTCAATACCTGCAAAAAATTAAACATAAAAAAAATATCATTCGTCTGCATATGTTCCATTTGAGTCAAAATACTTGAATTCTCATTTTACCCATTGATCGCTGATTAAAGAACCTCCACACACTATACATGAAAAAAGCATCACATTTTGTTTGTGTTTTTGTTTAGTTCAATTTTCTTAAGTATGTAAAGGAAATTGTTTAAAAGAAATGTCTTTACATGGTCGTCCATTCAAAGTAAGCAAAACTTGCCAGGGCCACCTGAAATAAGGGGTCACATGAATTTGAGACATGAATTCCCTTGCCAATTTTAATGTTATTCATTCATAATTATATAGGCAAACAAATTCTCACTCATTGATTCCCGTTTCATTGCCTCTGACGATACGGAAAGAATCCTTTTCTACTGCTGCTCGCTCTAAAATTTTATCCGCTTCTGTATATAGGTACATACAGAATAGAGTAAAAAAAAGTCGACTGTATTCATGAGTCGCTCATATACGTTCTAAGATGTATGTAGCTATAGAGTGTATTTACCTGCTGGATAACGGTAAACACTTTCCAAAGATCTTTTCTTGGATTTCAAAAGCTTTGTTGCTGTCACAACTTTTGGTAGTGCTATTCCTCCAGGATTTTTAGATTTTGCATTTTTTATTCCACAATTTCTAGAATCTATAATGTGGATGGGACATTGTTTAATTTTGTATTTACAACAGTGAAACATTACAGTATAAATTTGATTACACGTATGAAATACCTCTCAAAGGAAGAATATTAGAACATTTGATTTGAGTGGCTTTTATACTGTACAAATGTTCAGAACTTTGAAGAGTCACGACGATGCGAATCCCATGCTCAGGTTTACCTCGAACCGTATCTATGAATAAAACCAACAAGTTTTCAAGTCCTTAAATATAATGACTAGTTACGCATACAATACGTTGTATTCAAATCGTTTTTGTATATAGTTTACATTCATATCCTTGAAGTAAACCACAAAGAGGAGCTGTTGGACTATCCGAACTGTCAATTACTTGTATAGAATCAGTTGTACAACTATCAGCGTTTCTTCCAGCCAAAATAGCGTCTTCAAAGGATACTCTGCGAAAAGGATTTTAAGTTTTACATGTCCAGATATTATGTCACCAACACATTTAGTATCGACCAAAAATTAGACAACCCCAAAGTCGTCGCTCCGTAAAAGTTGTAAAGCTTTCATGTATGCCTTCAAGCCCTGAATTTTCACTATCCTGTGCACAATTCAGTGCTTATCCATGCACGCTAATTACTGTAGTTTCCTCATTTCTTGTGGCATTCGAAAAACAGGACATTTTTTTTAAAAAAGTAGATTTTTGAATGACAACTTTTACGGAGAGCGGCGACTTTGGGGTTGTCTAATCTCTGGTTGGTATTTGACGAATGCCACAGCTATAAACATATTTCCGTGTGTGACTATAAAAAATGAAGTACTATTCACCTTAAAGCACAATAACCTGGCTGAAGATTTACAACATATTGACAAGACAATGGATCCGTCTCCAAATTGGGATACAGAGGATTTGAAAACGTAGACTCGATACTGCTTGTTGTTCTGAAGCATGTGTGATTGGCAATGACACATTCATTTGGCGAATCCGATTGAGGTGATCCCGGAGTTGCTAATTCAAAAGTATTTGTAACTGATGGCAAGGTGGGAAGTGGGGCAATTGTTGCTAACGTGGGCATTTGGGGCCACGTCTGGCTTGGAATTGTTGCTAACGTGGGCATTTGGGGCCAAGTCTGGCTTGGAATTGTTGCTAACGTGGGCATTTGGGGCCACGTCTGGCTTGGAATTGTTGCTAACGTGGGCATTTGGGGCCACGTCTGGCTTGGAATTGTTGCTAAAGTGGGCATTGCTGCTAAAGTGGGCATTTGGGGCCACGTCTGGCTCGGAATTGTTGCTAAAGTGGGCATTGCTCCTAAAGTGGGCATTTGGGGCCACGTCTGGGCGGTAATCGAGGGCCACGTTGGATATGGAGGAGGAGTTGGATAGGTTTGGGAAGGCGGGGCTGGTGGTAAACTGGGGTATGCAGGATATGTGGGGTACGGTGGATATGTCTGACTGGGTGGCATCGGTGGTAAACTTGGGAGTGGAGGTGGAGCAGGGGTTGTGAGTGATGGTAACGAGGCAGTCATTTCCGGTATCGTCACTGGCTCAATTGTCGGGAGCGTGGGCCCACTGACTGTCACACTGGGTAGCGTTGGGCCAGTAATTGAGGGCTGAGTAATCGAAGGCAGTGCTGGAATGGACACAGTAGGGCCCGTTAAACCTGTAATTAAATCATTCCGTTTTACCCACAAGTATAAGTAATCTAGATTTGCTTGCTACCCACAGATTGGCCTAGACTTCAAATTTCAAGTCCTTTACGCTGATGACATTAGATGTGCATTAGTAAAAATCATCTATCTTGATTCGTATGAGAAAATAAAAATGTATACACTTTACAACTATAGTTGTATCGTGTACATTTTATCCAGGATAGTATACTATCCTGGACAAAAACAAAAGAAAATGACTATTGCTAATGACGAAACCTTTTTACATTCACACAAAATCAGTTGCCTGGCTTTCAGATACTTTATTTAAAAATTTCAATGAAACTACAATACGTTTTTAAGTGTACCCTGTTAGTTGCTTAGAAAGGACAAGTTTTTAATGTTTTAATTCTGATATCTCGTTTAGATAAAATTTTCACAAAGTTCGCTATAAATTCCTTATAGAATATTTTTTAAATCGGTTGTTGAACTTTGCTGAAAATCTTTTTATTTACTACAGGAAAACTCAAGCCAAACACCAAATTTCGAAACTTTAACTTTTTAAAAACGCGCAGTTGGCACACTTACATTCTTCGTATTCGTACTCAAAAGACTCAAATCGAACCAAAAATAAGGTATATTTCAGGTCAATCTGAAGTACTAAGCCAAACTAGATTACTTATAAGTCGTTTCAAGGTCATCTGGGTAGTAAAAGTAATCAATTGAAGAAAAATAAATTGTTTAACTTTAAGTAATTTACTTTTAACAAGTAAAAGTCAGCAGTTTTACTCTTTGTGAATTATTAAAAGGAATAGAACATACTTGGAATCGTTGGCCCATTAACAGTAATTGGCTCTAAGGCCGGACCAGTAATGGGCTGCAAGCTGATACTCGGAACAGCAGGGGTTGTAACTGAAGGTAGGGTCACACTTGGTATGGTCACAGTTACATGTGGTTCCGTGACAGCTGGCACTTCGGGTGATGGTACATCCGGCAGTGTCACAGATGGCACATTCACTGTAACGCTAGGAATTGTAACCGCGGGTAGACTTGGAGGTGTGATCGTCGGGGGAGTGAGTGATGGCAATGGAAGAGTTACTGGTGCGGTCGTAGTTACAGACACCTCATCGTTTGGCACTTGTTCTGCATGTACAGCATTTGTAGAAGTTCCTACAAAATGATTTAAGGTTGAATCGTTTGGAGAAGATAGAATTTGGGGGAAAAAAATCATTTTATTAAGTGGAATTTTGTTGTGTAAAAGTACCGATTGGTGGGATGGTGGCGAAGGTAAATGGAGGAAGAGTACCTAAACTTGGCATTGGCCCCATTGTGGGCAAGTTACCTGTTATATATGAAAAAGTCATATGTAACAATTATCATGTTAATGAGGCTGTGAAACAGAATCATAACATTTTATGATTGTAACAGGAATCCCAGTTTTTCGTTTGAAAGGACGACTGCTTAAATCATACCTATAGTTGGAAGTGATCCAATCGTTGGCAATGTACCTGCACTTGTAAAAAATGAGTATTAAATTCAATAAAATGAAATATGTACAATGTACATTGTACTACTCAATTTTGTATTAAGACTATATCTCCAATCGCTTTCACTTGTGCTTTCTCTCTTCCTGTGTTCAGAAGTCATAGCCTCACCCATGAAAATGCAATTCGCACCAAAACGACTAGTCTTGTCCATGTTCAAGGCAAAAGGCAAGGTTATGATTTCTTAACGCACTGCATAGGACTTTCTCCAACCAACTCCTTTCACTTTTGCTTTCTCCCTATGACTTGAACTCCAAATCTCGTTTGTGTAATTTTCAAAACTAATGAACTAATGAAGGAATAAAAAATTAAAGACAATATGTAAAACAGAAAATTCTATCTACCCAAAGTTGGAAGTTGCCCTAATGTGGGGAGCCATTCATTGCTTGGAAGTGTGGGGATAGGAGGGGCAGCAGGTACTTCTGGAACCAACGTCGGAGGGGCAGCAGTCAATGAAGAATTAGACCCTGCGTCCAAATAATAATAATTTCTCCATAAAGCCATAACCCATGAATGAACAATTGAAATATAATGTTTATTTATAAAAAGGTACTGACTCAGTCCAGTGCAGCAAACTCCTTCGTAGGCATGGTTGTAGAAACAGTAGCCAACTACTTGTCCTCCTTGGCTCGTACAGGTAGGTGCAGTGTCAGTACAGAGGCCTTTAGTCCCTTCCCCAACTCTGCATACATAGACGGTGGAAAATGGGACGGTTTCTCGGTAATTTTCCACTATATATTTTCAAATGATGTACACAAGTGAAAAATTTGTTACGCGAGCGAAAAGAAAACAATACTTTATTTTGTCATAATTAAATTTGTGCAATAATAAATGAGAAGCATATAAAACTTGATTTATTTACCATTTTTACCATCTTGATCAGACAACAGAGGAGATACAACTACGTAGCTTGAATCATCTAATCCAGAAGCACCTGGATATTTTGAGCTCCTATATTATAATAAAAATAAACAAAATTAACTTTACGTGAATACAATTGAGAAATCACTTGAATCCACAAGAACTTTTACTTGAACGCTAGAAAAGTTTTCAGTTTCTTCTGTACACTAACGATACACGAAACACTTGTATAGTACACAGAGACAGTCCTCCCAATATCAATCCGGTTTTGCAAACTTAAATGGATTTAAATTCTTCACCGAGCCATAATGATTGTATTGATTGATTTATGGATGCTTACCCAAATACGCAAATCGTAGCAATTAAAATCCCTGTTTTAAAATAATCCATAATGTATTCATGTACAAGAGTTGAAACTACGACTACACATTTTTATAGAAATGGTCATAACCTTTCAAAAATGACAATCCTTTTATATATCACCTCATCTGTCCGTGACAGACAGACTATTATTGGTTAATTAGTCTTCAACTTGCATCAAGTTATCTATACTTGTTCATTAAGATATGATGACTGCGGAAAAACGAGTGTGGGAGAGAACACACACTGACATAATAATATACATATACATACAACATACTCAATTGTATTTTGCTGTCGTTTCGTCTCCAGTCCAATAATGTACCAGCCATAATTTATAATGTGTGTCTTGATAAAGCCGAGAGAATTACAAAAACAATGCAATCCAAACACAGTTCCAACTACAGTCCATCACGTTCTCTAACAAACTCACAAATGTGATTAAAATAATTACCTATACATATACCCACAGCCACACACACGTGGAAAACGAGCGACTTGTATCATATTCTATAAAAGAGATGTACTAAATTCTGGAGGTGACCTCCGGCCATGCAATGACAAAAGGACATTGTGTATATAGCTGGATGTCTGTATTTCAACGTTATACTTGTACTTACTTGTTGAAACTCACATTTTGAGTGTTGCTTTTACAAAAAGCAGTCAATAATTTAGAAATTAAAACTATGAGGACAAAGACTATACATAAATAGTTTTCATCCCTCATAAAGTCAATGTTGTTAGTCTTTGACAGACTCGTGTCATGTCTGAATTTCAGACATTGTTTACAAAGAGTCCATATACTTTCCATATATATTTATGTAGGAGAAAACTTATAAAATTTCACATACGGACTTTTGTTTCCTGAGCAGCGTTCATCAGCCTAATATCTTCCCATATCTGCCCTAATATACCCATAACGACATGTAACCATATCGCCTTTTCTTTAGGATGCACGAGTAAAACGAAGGTTTCCTTATGAATATGTACCTTCCTTTTATATGAGGTCCTCTGCCAGAAAACAATCCACATGCGTAAAAAAATCACTTTTTTGCATATTCGTGGACAGCAGAACATGAAGAATCTTTTAGGACAAGTTTAAGCCATTTTGATTGATAAAAAGTAGTTTAAAATCGTCGGTAAACTTCTTCGAA
Organism: Gisinianus flammeolus; assembly: GCA_034699125.1. NCBI lineage: Eukaryota > Metazoa > Arthropoda > Collembola > Symphypleona > Katiannidae > Gisinianus > Gisinianus flammeolus. Next base: position 10,991 of record JAIUND010002917.1, on the reverse strand, counting down.
AATTCGAAATTAAAGTAAACCGATGATTTGTGCTTTTGTTCTTGAATTTAAAATCATTGAGCAACTTATTTACGCGCCAAACAGCTGAGAATATTCAAGGCGCTATATAACTCTTTAGAATCTTTAGAAAGGAGCATTTGGATTGTTTTCTTTTTTCGTCTTCTACATGTATGAATACTATGAATGCATTAAGAATGGACTACACTAGAGTGTCTATATTACTTAAAATATGCGTATGTGTTTGTATGCAAAATAATCCCTCAAGTTTCATCTTCTCACCTTTTGTTTCCAATTGCACCCTAAACCTTAAACTATAGCAAAGTCTGTGGGCAATTCCCAAGAAAAAACGAAAAAAAACTACCTAAAAATCCTAAAAATACGTTTGGATTAAGTTGCGGGAGGGCCGGACGCGACAAACGTTTAGCCCTTCATTTTTTATACCATTATGTCAAAAAGAGTTGATTGTTTTTACAAGCACAAAGAAGACGGAGCTTGAAAAAAATAGTTGTTCAACAGTTGGGGTATTTTGGAAACATTTGTTTGCCTGTGATAGAATTGATTAGAGTTCAATTGATTATAGTTGATAGGCGTTGTGTGTAGACGTTTACGCAGAAGAGTAAGCGTTTTTTCATTATGACAACAATCAAGTGGTCTTTCATCGCCAGTTTTTTGTAAGTGAACATACATTTTAAGCAGTTAATGTGTCTTAGGAAGCCTTTTGTACTGTAGTATTTTAACATGTTGGTTCTTTAATGTGTAATTAGGCTTCATTGCATTTCATTTTGTAATGGGGAAACAGCGGACTTGAAAACGAATTCTTCCAGAGGTAAAAATAAGATAAAAAGATAAGTCATATAACTATTTCATGTACAAAATCCTCTCAGAGTGTTGTTTTAATGTATATTTTTGTTTTCATTGAATAACTTTCCAGCAGACAATGAAAAATGCTGTGGCACCAGGATGACCAGGATTTCAGATGTGAATAGCCGACTTACAAATCCTAGTTTTCCGGATGCAGACTCAAAGTCCAGGAGTTACAGATATTTCATTGAAATACAAAATTCAACTTGTGGACTGCGGTAGGTGTCATTACTAATTATCTTTTATATGTGTGCATACACACTATACATATATTATATGATATATCTATAACTCATTGTATTTACCCACTCGTTAATATGTACCTTCCTATGTTGACTTTCATTTGAATATATATAGCCTAACGTTTGAAAAATCTCAGCTAAAATCTCTGCCTGGATTGGGCTCAACGTCTTGTTCGATTGACTCTGTGACCGTACTAGTACCCGGCTATCCAACACAACCTAATTGTGGCAATATGGAGAACTTTCAAAGTCATTAAATTATTATTATTTTGTTACTATTTTCTATGAAAATATGTGCATGTATTAAGTACGTTTGCAGTGCAAACTTTGCACTGAGCACAGACGTGTACCTATATATATATAAATATATATAGGTAATTGCATGCATGATGTCTCTATACCCACACAAATATGGGACAAATTAAAATTTCCATGTGTGTGCATATGTAGTAGACACGACTTTGAATTTTTCATAATAATGAATATATGTGTAATTAACAAAAATCTCGTTGTTTGTTTTGTTTAATCTCACAGTCAATATACCTACCCAATCAGGGCAAGTGGTTGAAGTTTTAGTTGTGGCCCAAAGCAGAAAGCATCGTTGGTCCATCCTCGTTAGTCAATTATCTTGTGCAAGTATTGAATCCAAGCCACTTGAAAAAACTGCAGATACGTGTGGGCAACGACCTCAAAGTCGTAATAGAGAAGAAGAAGAAGAAGGTCGTTCACATGGTGACATTCATGTATTAGATGATGACCTTTCCAGAGTCTCTAATCAAACTGATGATTCTTGGGAAAGTACGACTATTAATGATCCAGCTTTGTTTGCATGCCCCTTTGGAGGAAATTACCTTCGCTGTTGTAAGTCGACACACACATTGTGTTGTGAATCCCAACTTGTGCTATAGTCTGTATACAGAACGATAAAACATTTGATTACTTTATAATTTTTGTTCCTTTTATAATACACCTTGTTGCTAAAATATTGAGCTATAATAAGTATATAAGATATTGTAAGCATTTCATAGAATATTTCTGTTTTCTGAGCATATATATTCACATTTTTTTTATTTTTTAGACTTGGAAAATGTTATCGAAAATAACATACCACGAGGACCGTCGTTACTGGATAATCGTATTATTAATGGACAAGAAGCAAGAAGGCACAGTTGGCCTTGGCAGATTGTGATGTTGGTGAAAGGAAAATTTTTACTTTGTGGCGGAGCCCTGCTTTCACCAACAGTTTTTATCACCGGTAAGCTTAGAGTATAAGTATATATTCTAACTTTTAACCATTTTCAAAGAATTCTGAATATTATACGCACTATGCACATAGATATATATTATCTAACTTTTTGTACATTTCATTTTATTTTTTTCATGTCCACATATCTTCATTTGAATAGCGGGACATTGTGCTCAAGCAATTCAGCGTTCTTTGAATATAAGTCAAGTTGTAGTAGCTGCTGGAATACACAGACTGGGAATGCCAAATTTTCAAGCTCAATTTAGACATTGTGGACGAATTGTACTTCATCCTCAGTACGCGGATATTCATAATGATATTGCATTATGTTTTTTTGATCGACCAATGGAAATTTCAGACAGGATATCTCCCGTGTGTTTGCCTTACGAGACAAGTAAGTGTCGTCGATTACAAAAATAGATTCCAAGTTTATATATAGTAATTTCATAATAATCACAAAATATGCAGAGAGATGTACACAACTACATTATACATTGATTGTTCTTGTTGTATTATATATATATATAGATAATCTGTACGAAGGACAATCTGGATTCATCACGGGATGGGGGAAAACTTCCGACGAAGGAGGTCCAAGTAAAGTTTTACAAGAAGCGGAAATACCGATTGCATCAAATACAGATTGTCAGGATGCTTGGATTGAACTCGGAGGTCCTTCCTTTTCAAATCTAATTGAAGAGTCACATCTGTGTGCTGGAGGAAAGAATAAGTCAACATGCAATGGTATATAGAGTAAAAATTCATATACTTATATATAATGAATAATAATATAATTCACTTATCCTCAGGAACTTAATATGTAAGTACTTATCAAGTCCCTTCCTGAGTCCTGCAATTAATATGCATATATGCGTATCTATTTCCCCCATGCAATCCTGATTTTTAAACACAATATATACTTATGTATATACATATATGTTTTAATATATATACTGATTAATATTCTTGATTGAATGCCTATACAGGTGATTCGGGGGGTCCTTTGCTTCATTTTAATAAAATAAAAAAGCGCTACAATTTAATTGGATTAACTAGCTTCGGGCCCTCTTCCACGTGCAACATACCAAAGAAACCCGTTTCGGTGTTCACCCGTATTACGTCCCATTTAAACTTCATTGCTATGGCTGTAGCAAGAACCTCTGGAGATTTGAGCAATGTGAAAACATATAGCCCTTGTTGAAATATGATTATTTTAATTCCTCTTCAAGATTCCATGTAAATTTTCTATTATTTTTATTGAAACAAATTGCCATCATATATTCCATTCAATATAAATATTTATGTAAATATTTATTTGAAGATTTTTTAATTATTTATTATTATTATTATTTAAAAAAATGTCGTCATTGAGAGACCGCGCGAGTGCTTGATGCTTTGCCCATATGTACATTGCATATGTTTTAGTGTGTATTCTATGTGTGTGGACTCACACTGGTCAGACAGAGTCACACAATTCACAATTTTCTGGTTCTCTCTCAACTCTAAGTTCTTTTTTTTAAATGTTATATTTAAAATTTTATAAAATCATCATCTCCTCGGATCCATTTGTGTAAAATAAACTACATTCATAAACATTAAAATGTAGACTACCTGCAAACAGTAATCATATAGTTCTCTTTTGTTTTATATTCTCTCTCTTTTCATTATTGACCAAGTCTTCTTGTCGTCTTCCACAATAAACATATTATCCTCATCTTGTTGAAAAAAGACTGTCATTCTGTCACCGTGTGGCCGTCAAAAAATATTTATCCTCTATATACATTTTCAACTTTTGCCTATTTATTTTTTGGAAAATTCACACGACTGACAAATAAGAGGACCATATCGACATTTGTGAAATATTTAAATATTAATTTAATAGTGTTCAATATTATTATTGAACTCAAAAGTTTTTAGAGACATATATAGCAAATTGCTATTATAGCAATCATACATTTTTGAATCAAAAGTTTTGTTCACTTCTGAAAACAAAATAAAAATTGCAATATATTTTCAAGAATATATATATATATTTAATAAAGTGCGCATCGTAATAATTACATTTATCAAGAAAAGTGTACTTCATAAATACTTGAATAAAGTGTATATAAATGAAGAAAATGTTGTGACCAAAAGACCAACAGGAGTTTTGTACATGAAAAATACGTTTTTAGTGAATATTGAAAATAATACTACTGCTTTTATAAACTTCAAATTCAGTAATAAAATATTTCAAAATTGTTCAAGGAAGTAAAATAACGAATGCAGAGATTAATGCAAGAAAAGTGTATACAATGTATACATAATAATAATTTAGTCGTCTACAAAAGTGTTGTACTTACATTATGATTCGTGATTTATGAATTTAAAAAAAGCAAGTGCTACAAATAAGTTGTAATTTTTATACAGAAAAAAATCTAGAATTTTCTTCGGTAACATAATTTTTGTGCAAGAAGATTATATATTTTTTTTATTTGTGGGTTAAACTCGCTCTTGATGAAGACTTGGAAATCCAAGGAAGTGTTTTCGATTCATGTAATATGACTCACTCATTCATGACATACTAAATTACAATTACTGAGTGGTGGACTACTACATACTACGATTTACAACAAAGACAATGCATACCCGTCTTCTTCATCATCTTCAATCTACAGTGATCTCGAGTGCCAGACCCAAGAAGTGCCTGTCGCTTGGCCCATAACCTGAAGGTTTAGTAAGGTGTATAGTAATTGTGTACCGTTCTTCGACAACTCAAATTCAAATCTTCATCATCAGCATCAGGCGGACTCTTGCACTGACATCAATGAATTTTTGAATGAAGTAGGCACACTGCTACTACTACAACTCCTTTAGCTGCTGTATCTTTCATTTTGTAATAACTACAGGACGATTCTCGTGAAGAAGCAGTTAACTTCAACTATTTTTCACTATAGGCAAGCAAGAATTTTGTGTCAAATATATTTATTACGTTGAATATATGTTTAGTGTATGAATCCGCTTCTCTTGCACTCTTTTTTCTTTCACTATCTCATTTCAAAATCATGGAATCGTAATAATAACAAACACAGTTTGAAGCATGTGACTTTAAAAAATGAAACGAATTTCGCTTCAAAATATGAAACAAAATGGAATCTATGGAATTTGAGTGATTTCATTTTTTATACTGTACACCTATAACTAAGTATATAATACCGTTTAAGTAAATGCGCTTCTGATGCAGTATAGTTTACTACATAGTTGATAGTGTAGTTTGTTGGTCAAAGTTGAATTTGAAATGTTAGCAAAATTTTATTTCATTTAAAGGTAGATATTGGAACGCATTAGCAGTTTTGTTTGGAAAAAGGTTTTTGTTCTTGCATCTTGCAATTGCAAATTTAATACCTTGCACTTGCTATATATCGTGTAGTAACTACATATTGGTCACAGAAGGGTACCTACACGGGTGTATATTACCACCTCTATTATTCAATCATATCAAAGGAAATAATCTATTACATACATACCATACATGTATGTGTATAGGTGTATACTCTAATTCCGAATCGCAAACATGAAAGAGATTTAAATGTGCTGTATGCACAAAGTACGTGCATAAACTTAACCTGACTTTGCATACTTTTCCTAAGATTGCAAGTACATAAATTATATTGTACATATTTTATATGCTATGATATGCTTGTGCTTTCATCTCTTGAATATTGAAATTGAATGCCCAGCCCATCAGTTGGTTTAGTTTCGAGCAAGTTTCTGTCGACTGTCTACAGCTGTATGTACATATAATGTTTAAGATTTCTTTACTGTAGGTACTAATCTTCCATTATGTCTTTTCCATGCACACATACATATATGTAATACATATTATGTATAGTATGTATATGTATACATATACCATGCTAACCCTTAACCTCTATCTAATTAGCTTGCCAAGTATGTAAAGTGTGTATGTATGTATACACAAAAGATAACAAATACTAGGCATATATACTATGTGTACGACACATTGTGTCAGGTATACTCTGTGTTAGGATATGTCATACATAGTACATGTACTATTTTATGTGCCGTTCAGTATTTGAATTCTGGTTATTAGGATGGTGATGATACCGATCTCCATTTCAAATCATGTACAATTCATGCAGTACAAATGGACGAGAAAATAATAAATATATTTAAAATATATTTATTATACGATTAATGTAAATTCTTTATAAAGAATTTACACTAATCGTATATTCAGTGGTAACAATAGTATACGTTGCGGCTTATGATCTGTGAAGTTTCTCTATATATATATATGTATAATAGCACATGTGTGTTTGTATGTATGCATCTGTATCAAAAGAAATATTTTGTAAAATTTGAATATAGGTACATATACCTACATATGAGCTGAAAAAACGTGCATCTCTGTACACATTTGTGTTCTACACAGGAAAATGAAATGATCTAGCTGTGCATGTGTTTTCCTTTTAAATGCATTTTCCTTCATGCTTGACTCTATAAGTGTAGGTATATTTTGGTCAACTGTAAACGTGAACGGATTCCAATATCCAAAATGTCTTGAACATTCTTTTTATGTATACCATGTGTGTGTACTGTGTGTGTGACGTGTATGTATGCGGATTAGTTTTGTGCGTACATGTATATATTCATCTGTCATGTCAAAATATGCAGTTATTTGAATGATGTATATAGCATTATAAATATACTTCACAGGGTACATGAAGGTACATTGGACTATTGTATTTCCTGGCATACAAATTTTCTCTTTGGACTTTGGTTGAACGTCAACTCAATGCATGTCTATACGGTTAGGACGATTGGCAATCACGGAGTGGTGCTACGAGAAAGTCGATATCTTTTATTCAGTGGTCAATGTTAAATTTTTAAATGATTCATTCATTTTAACAAACTACCTACAGTCCCTCACCAAGATACCTGTCGTCCGACTTGTAAAAAATGAAGACGACTGTAGTCATCAAACTATAAACTGGTTCACTTTAATATGGAGCAATGAGAAAATGAAAAATTAACCTAGTCGTCCGATTCAATTTCATTTACCTGCAGTGTACATGAGCAAATTGTAAATAAACATTCGTCTTAAGATTGCGTTTTTTCTATTTACTTCTTCTTTTTAATTCGTGGTTAGGAAATTGCATGTTTGTTCATGTTTCTGTGTGTGGGTAGAGGTACACGTATGGAAAAATGCGTGTGTGCGTTTATTTATGCATGGGTCTAATTGAACAGTATTAAACCAAAGGTTTTATTGTTAGTATCAAAAAAAAAAACGTGAGGTACTTTCAACATTTATACTTGTAATTTTTCTTTATTTGGCTCCCTCGTACCGGTACATATGAGGCTTAAAATAAAAGCTTTTTATAATGTTAATTATTGTGTGGAGAAATCGTCTGAACACATCGTGAGACACTAGTTCACGTAAAAAAAGTTGAGTAATCTTAAATTAGGTATATTTTTGTAGTTTTTGAAGAACCGTTTCTGGTGGTCCGTTCTTTTTGTTTTTTGAGTTTAGTGTGCATATACACTATACACACAAATTTGAAAGGAGAAAGAAAACTAAATGTAAAATTAAACATATTCCAAGACAGAGCATCATGCTTAGTTGTTTGTTCACATGTTGGTTTCATTCGAAATTCAAATGAAACGGAGTCTCTACTTTGATCTCTTGTTCGATGCTATATACTATTAAGACTACAACTATACTACATTTCTGGTATCCAATCGTTGTCTTTTTCTACCCTTCCATTCATTCATTTCTTGTATTTTCTCATACGAATGAGTTACCATTTTAGCTGGTAAAATTTGGCAAGTACAAAGAATGGTTTTCAAGACAGGAGAGTTTTCCTTTCGATTAACTACCATGCACTATACATACAATCTACATTGGACCTGGCCTATTTAATGGCTTCACCGTTGCATTTGTAGTAAGTACATATTTCCTTATATAATGTGGTTTAAAAGTAGTAAATATAGTGTACGTGATTGATAAACATGCGTGTACATATTACTGTGTATTTAAGTAGATATGAATTCCGAAAGTATGTCGTTGCCGTTTTTACCATAGTTCCCTTAAGCCTATTACGGGAAACAGGGAAATTTCCTCGTAGACCATACACAACTTTTGCCTCTCCTGGTCAAACCAAGGAAATTGGATTGTAAAATCTTTACACTCAATATTCAATATACATACATGAGAATCATGAGAGTCGTACAATACTAATATGTGGCTTTGGTTTTGAAGCAAACAATAATAATAATGATAATAGTTATCGAATGAAGCAAACCAATGCTTAAGCTTTAATTACAAATATGAAAGGTAATGTAAGTAAATGTACAGATTTATTTATGATTTTTCCTCTTTGATTTCTATGGGTTGAAGCACATAGGGAAACAATGGTAGTTGCATGTTAAAAATATACCCACCGGAATTCACATATTTCATCATTGTGTACGTTTAGAAAATTTTAAATCCTGATTGCCCACAGTAGTTTCTATAACTTGTACATACATGGGTTGTAGCCATTATTTATTCGTCATTAAATTGTGAGTCGTCAAGTGTCAAGCGCAAGGAAAATGACTTGCTAGCAAGATGTCTTCTCACTCAAGAAGAAGCTTGTATGTGTTTATTAGGACGTTGTATACGTTGATTCAATGATTCACAAGTTGATTTTTTGGAAACAAGCTGTGTTCCGGCTGTCATCTCCTATCTTACAATATTATACCATATACAGTCAAGACTGCAAACAATTTGGAATGTAATAAGACATGCACCAGCTTTCATGTTATTGTATAATAGCAATTTTTAAAAGCCATTTACTCATTTAGTAATTTCGAGAAAAAAATTCTTGTAATATGTAAATGGCAGAGAATTCCTGGTATACCTAGTAAGCGAATGAGTTGTCAACGAGATAATGACTATTGCACATTCATTAAAAATACTATGTGTACACAAAGATTAAGTTCTCTCCCTCTCCAGAAGTTTATGTTTGAAAGAGGAAAGAATATAGTCATAGTTGAGTTTAATAAGTTTTCTTGGCTCTATCTTCAATGCATGTGTAATAATAATAATGATAATTGTGACTTGTTATGATTTGGAAGTATTTGAGCATGAGATAATTATTTGAACCCAAAGACGTGACTCATTTGTAAAGTGCTCTAATACTATTAGTCCTGTCATGATGGAGGTCGTTTAGAAGTTACGTTCACATTTTTGAAAGGATTGGGTTTTTTTATTTTTATATTTTTAAATTCGAACCAACATGTACGCGTGTATTTCCGTGCATGTTGATATTATTGTTTACACATTTCGTTTTACCTGTATAGTCTTTCAACATGCTCGTGTGTATACATGTCATATTTCATATATAGCATTTATTTAATGTAAGTAATTTAATTATAATTAAATGTAAATTAAATGTAATTTAATTGTAAACTTTGTTTAGCTGTGCATGTAGAGTTATATATTTTTTTAACTGATGTAGTGAGTTTTGTTATGATCAAATCATTGAAAATTGAAGCCTCTGTCCGCTGAATCGACAATTTGATTAAGGTTTCAGAGGAAGTTTGTATGTACACTCGTTAGTGTTGTGTGTGCTGTAATGCGGTCAACTCCGTGTTATGTTATTTTTTTCATTTCTAACATATGCAAAGTACATAGAATATTGTCTAAGGAATATATATGGTCTGTGTAAATGCAAAGTCCTCTTTCAGACTTTAGCTGTAAAAGCTTGAGCTTGCATTTTGATAACTAGAAATATTATTTAAAAATACCATATACCTCCCGAGCTAGTATATTTTTATCCAATTTTAACATTCATTTCCAGTATACCATGTAGGAAATCACACTTAACTCCATTCTATTGAGGATATGTACGACGGATTAATGTAAAACGTACAGTACCACGTAAGTACATAAGCATCACTGCATGCGTATATTTGTAAGGATAGAATAGTTGAAAAACATGCCGAGGGAAAGCATAAACTTTTTACAATTAATCCCTTACTTGGTTCACAATACGATTACACCTTACACACAGTTAAAAACAATGTAAAAATTTATAATACAAGTGGTGGGATTGAATAAAAAGTACGGAGCGAAAGACAATTGTTTGTCTGCCTGTTCAAAAGTCAAAAGTATGATTACATTATCATTGACAATTTGCGGTCCGGTACATACTCTCACAAAAGTCAGTTCAGCTCTCTGCTGTAGACATTTGGCATTTGCCACATGAAAATCCAACCAACAGGCGATAAGTAACTATTGGCAGTTTATGGTAGTCAAGTATATAGTACACACACACTATACAGTTACACACTGAGGCAGCTAATCTTCATCTTTGTTTCATTCATACAGAATTGACGTGATGTGTAGCATCTACAAATAAAATGTGTGCATCATCCCTTTATAGTATGTATATGACTATATAGTATATACTATATAATATACTCTATATACCTATAGGAATGATTTCTATCTGTATGTACTCCAGACGTTACTACACTTCAGTAAAACACAATGTGTATATTTTAATTTAATAGTATATGTCGTTCGTGAAACTCCAAAAAGCGCTATAGTCGAAATGGTTAATTTTAAAAGGACCTATGTGCTCAGTGGAGTATTT
>JAIUND010002916.1:0-18901 GCA_034699125.1 Gisinianus flammeolus | reverse complement strand
GCTAAAAATTCCATAATAAAATACACCCACACAAAATGTGGTTCCCACATATCCATCTAAATGTGAAAAAGATTATGACAATAACATAAAATGTATTATTTGTATCGTATGTTATTATGAATTCTATAAAACACTAACAAAACAGAACACGCCATCAAAATGTTGTACCTTCTTGTTGAATATGGTATTTCGTATTTCATATGCAAATCCAACTGTCAAGTTAATTAATTAATTTAGAATAATAAATTTTATATGCTAAAAGCTTAGAATTTCTAAGCTTAGAAACATAAAGAAAATAATCTTTGCACTGTAAAGCATTGAGAAAAAAATTCAGAATGTGCGATTTTTTGAGTTGAGTTGCCAAGTTGGCAAAAATATAAAAAATATAAAAAATAAAAGGGAGTTAAAGTTTATCATTGTTTTTATTTCATATTTAATTGTATTTCTTAATGTTATAATAAGACAAGTGACTGAGTATCCATCAAAAACTAGAAACGAGATTACATTGAATTTGAATAGCATTTAATTTGTGAATTGAAATTGCTAGTCGTCTACGGTTTATCACATTGATGGTCTTTTTGATTGTAAATAATACATTCTGACATTATTTATTATATAGAACAAAAACTTTGCTCAATTTACACTTTGTCAATTTTGATTTCCTCTGATTTCGAATAGACTTCATTTAGTTGATATGTTTGGAAGTGAAATTGTCCATCTGAACGTTGGAGGTCAAAGGCAAGTCATGACTGTTATTTAACGAACCGTTTATTTATGTATAAAGTCGTTGTAAAAAGTTGGAATTTATAACCAAGAATCTATATTCTTGGTTATTTGCACTAATTGAATGTCAAACAATAAAATGCATCATGCAGCATGCAGTTTGTATCATTTAATTGGAAATACTGTAGTAATTTTTTTAAATCGAATATGTCTTGTGACTCTTGTGCTAGTTTTGTGCATAAACCATGTAAATATTTATAACATTTTTATTATTATTGTCTCTCTATACAGATTTAGTACATCATGGCAAACTTTGACCTGGGTCCCAGATTCATTTTTCACGGCTCTCCTAAGTGGACGGATTTCCTCCTTAAAAGATGATAGTGGTGCTTTTTTTATTGATCGTGATCCGACCACCTTCTCTGTCATTTTAAATTATCTTCGAAGTCGTGATGTGGACCTTCGAACGGTGGATATGAGATCACTTCGAAATGAAGCAGAATTCTATGGGATTATTCCATTGGTGAAGCGACTTGCCTTATGTGAAGATTTAAATTATTCATCTTGTGGGGATGTTTTATTTTATGGATACTTACCTCCGGCTCCCATCCCCGTTCATCATGACTATCAAGGTTCCGGACAGGGAGGCTCATCAACTCTCACCAATAATTCGAGCAATAATAATAATAAATCTGGGAATAATAATGGGGGAAATAATAAGGATAGTGCAAATAATACATCAAATACTGGACCTAATCAAACCAAATCCACATCAGATGATGGTGTACCAGGAGTTCATAGAAATGAGAGTAGTACAATGACGACGACGACGAGTTCAAGTTCCACTTCCCGACCCACACCAGGCTCTATCGTTCGAGTTCCAGAGACACATGGGACTTCTTCCGTCCGAAATACACATCATTCGAGAAGCGCCTCGTCTAATGGAAATAATGGGAGTTCAGCAACTGCAAGTACGGGCTCGACTTTTAGTTGGGGAACCTCATGGAATAATGGATATTCTAGTCATTCCCGTGCATCCTCCGTCGACGTACGATCTGTTCAGTAAGAGAAAATAAGTATAATTTATATTTTTAATAATTTTTATATACAGATTCATTATTCAAATTATTGTTGTTACTGACGTACATGTTTATATTTATGTATATATGTGGGTATTGTGGGTATATATTTATAATGTTATTAATATTTATTTATTTTTGTACACAATTCAATTTTAACTTTGTATAGACATTCAAGAAATCCATCGTTTGATGCTCGACACTCTCGGAATTCCTCAGCGGATTTGAATAAATATTTCCGTAATGAACTGTCCGTTCTCTCAAATTCCCAAGGGAATTGGATTGATCCGATGAGAGTGAGGATTGTTCGTGCTCATCAAAATTGGATTGCTGTGGCCTACGCTCACTTTGTCACTTGTTACCGACTCAAGGATTCTTCTGGATGGCAATTAGTTTTCACGAGTCCCCGAGTGGATAGCATGATTGATCGACTGGCTATCAATGCAAAAATGGCTGCACCAGGTCAACCAGCAAATAATTCTGGGGAGACTCTAGCAAAAATGGTAGCAATTGCTGCGGGATCCGTTGTTTTCATGTGGGCTGTGACTGACGATGGGAATCGAACGGATATAGGTACATATTTACTAAATATATTATATGATTAGATTATGAAATAATCAAAAATAGATCAAAAAAAATTTAATTGATTAAAATTTCGCTATTTCAAGTAAATAATAATAAAATATTTAATACATTTTCCTCTTTTTAGGTCGTTTCTCTCTGCCTGTCCCTGTGGAGTTTTTATTTTTCATTGGATCACAGTTGGTTGCTCTGTCGCAAAGTGGAAAGATTGGTGTGTGGCACTCCATGACTCAACATGTTCTTGTGCAGGATATCGTTCCCATCATGTCATTTGATACTGCTGGCTCATTCCTTCTCCTTGGTTGTAGTAACGGAGCTATTTCATACATAGACATGCAAAAGTTTCCTCTTCGAATGAAAGACAATGATCTTTTAGTAACAGGTAAATTAATTTTGTACAAATTTACTACAGGTGTATTTACTCTATTTATACTTATACGCTTATGTATATATATAATATAATTTAATATATAATATACATAATTTGCAATATCAAGAATCAAATTATATGTTTTCTATTATGTACTCTAATAGAACTGTACAGGGACCCATCCGGTGAGCCAATCACAGCCATTTCTGTTTATTTGACACCCAAAACAAGTCTATCAGGGAACTGGATCGAAATAGCTTATGGACTTCAGTCAGGAATGGTTCGAGTCATAGTTCAGCATCCAGAAACTGTTGGTCATGGTCCTCAACTCTTTCAAACATTTACTGTACATCGTTCCCCTGTGACCAAAGTGAAACTGAGTGAAAAGTATCTCGTATCCGTGTGTAGTGAGTATAATCATGTTCGCTCCTGGACAATGACTAGATTTCGAGGAATGATTTCTACTCATCCAGGTAAAATATCTAATGAAACAAAAAATGCCATTCCAATTTCGTTTTCTATATATGTATATGTATATGTACCTATTTTTGTATTATTTTTTTTTAATTATCGTATAAAAATGTTATTATAGGCTCAACACCACTCTCCTCCTTCAAAATTGTGGCATTGGAAGAGGTGGAATCGAATAATATTTCTTACGGAGCTGGTAATGATTGTGGTATGATTATTATTTAGTATAATAATTATGAATTACAAATGTTTTTCAATCTGTTTTCATGTCAGAATTAAGGTTTACATTGAGAGTTGAACAATTTTAAATCTTGATAATAAGAATATACAGTTATTTGAGATTTTATATCATAACTACATACTTACGTATATAATTATCAATGTTCAACCATTTTTCGCACAATATTGCTAACCTGAGGTGCTATTTTTAATAATTATAGGTCCATATGGTGAGCAAGATGATGAGCAAGTATTTATTCAAAAAGTAGTTCCTGAAACTGACCAACTGTATGTACGTTTGGCTTCTAATGGCAAAAGGTAATTCATACAAATGCATATATATGCATACTATTGTATACCTGTAACGTTTAAGGCGAATGTAAACAATGAAGGAGGATTTGAAACAAATGATTACGTTTTTTTTGTCAGGATTTGTACAATAAAATCGGTGGACTCGACAACCATCACATCCTTTTGTGTCCATGAATGTGAGGGCTCCTCTCGAATGGGCTCCCGCCCTCGTCGTTTTATTTTCACTGGACACTCGTCTGGAGCCATTCAGATGTGGGATTTGACCACAGCACTAGACCTCTCCTCGAAAGGAGAAACAGGTAAAACCCTGAAAACTGAATTTATTTTTACACGATCTAGGTACGACTATGAATTCATTATAAATTATAATTTATAATGATAATTAATAATTATGTTTGTGTTAATGTTCATAAAGTTGCAACTCAGAAGAGCGGTGGTGGACCTACACCCGAAGAGCTGCTTCGTCTCTTAGATCAATGTGACTTGTCGACATCCCATGCCTCCACGCCTTGTCCTTCCCCATGTGCAGGTTCACTTTTGATTGCTGCTACATCCTCTGGAGTTTCATCCAATCCATCAAGTGACTCTCCGAATCGACTCAAAGCATCAAATCTAGCGTTCCTCTCTCAACAAGCTCAGCAGCAACAACAACAGCAGCTGTCTGGAGCTCAGTCACAATCCCCAAGTTCCAAGGACATTGCGTCATCCGGTGATAAGTCTGGGAAGGATAGTTCTAGTTCTTCACCCAAAAATAATAGTCATAATACAAAATTGTCCACGAATATGTCGACAAACAAGACGGGAGGAGAGTAACAATTGATATAAGAGTTAAGTAATGCTATAAAATCGCGCACACTTTTATCATTGTTTCTTGTTTCCCCCTTTTCTTTTTTAATTCTTTTATTGTGATTTTAGGTATTTATATAAATTTTTAATTAAATAGTATGTGAACAATTTAATTTTTATGCGTCGCTTTTCGCAAAATACACAAACTATACTAATATATTTCTTAAGTAAATGTATACCTAATTACCTTGTACTTACGCCATACGCATTATTATTATTATTATTATTATTTGTAGAAATTTGTAGAATACTCTTCCTCAAATTCGAAGCAAGATTTTGAATTGGTTTTCCATTCGTTACAATAAGAATAAGAATTATATTAATTTTAATGCTACAAAGATTAAAACGATTTCATACAGGTACTTATGTGCAGTTGATAACTCTAATCGAGAGACGGGAATCACTCACACGCTGAAGTACTCGCAATATAATTTACGTGTTTACTACATTATATTGAATAAGATTTTTTGTGGAGCTGTAAGTCTTGATTTTCATTTAATTATGTTTACTATATATTAATTAAAGCAATATTAATTATCTATTTATTTATTTGGTAATGCAAAAGTATTAAACTTGAAATTAACTTTGTGAACATGAAGCACACCCGGGTGCACCCGGATTATTGTTAGATATGGATTGTGTGTAGATATATCCTTACACTTTTCATTAGACTTGATAAGTAGTTTACAAGTTATACAGAAACAGTCATTGAATACATAAAATCGATACAAGGCAAGGAAATAGATATGTAAGGGATAAAGTTATTTTAAATGATGAGCAATACCTAAATTAGACGAGCAATAAAATACGGAATGTCATTATTTAATGTCGAATTCATCTAAAACTGTAATAGTAAAAGTAAAAGTGAGCGATAACATTCATGCACGACAAATGTAATCACATTTCACTACCTATAGATATATTATAATTATTATATATTTAGTCTATAAATAGGTATTTAAATACGGTAATAATTATGACGTTCATGACCATAAAATACAAATTCACGACTTTAGTATTTAATATTTATAATATTAAATAGAAAATGATACTAAATTATCATTATTGTTGTATTTGTATTGTATAAGCTTGAATGACACTGCTATATTTGCAATTGTATTAAATGTAATTTAATGTAATATGCAAAGAAACAGTAAAAAATGAAATTGGGACTCGAATCGTATATACATATAATATATATATGAAATATTCAATATATTGTATCAATTTATTTGATCGTTATAGATTTTTTCTAAATACTGAATTTGCATAGTTGAATTAGTTGACTCACATCTCTTATATAAGTAATTGGTTTTGACGTTTTGATTTCTCCATGTTTTTCTATATATATTCAGGATTCCGAACCGCGTTTGAGCATATATTGGACAGTTCAGGACCTCTGATTCTCATATTATTTCCATTTTACCTTTTTGTAATATCTTTTATTAATACAAGTATATTATTCTTCAAATATATCCCCGGACACACGTACCTAAATTATAGGACAGAGCAAAATTTTCACAAAAACTGTGAACATAACACCAATAAATATCATCAGTAATAAAAAAGAGAAAAGTCAAAGTCGCAAAATGTAATGAACCTTTTCTATAGTTTGCATAGTACAAGTATTTGAGGATAACGAGCATAAAAGGTCATTTCATTTCATGCAGCCACCAAGTAAATTGCCACTCCGAGTCCGAGTATTATTTGAACAACTGTTGCTATTCGTATTAATTGTACTATTATGAATACTATTCCCCAAGGACTCGGCTAATTTAGCTTCATGATTGTCTGCGAATCTCAATTGTTTCTTCACATTGACATGAGAAGAATTACAACCCGCTCCGTGACACAAAATGGATTTATTATTATTATTGTGATGGTTGTAGACGGAACCGGATTTGTGAAGACTCTTTTGTTTATTTTCCCCTGGACGACTGGAAGCTTTGGTTGTGGACGAAATTTCCTGTTTACTATTACTATTATTGTGACCTCTCCCTCCCTCCGCATCTTTCTTGAGTATCAATTCCGGAAATACAGGGACATGATTCAAGGAGAGAGCCACACGAGCCTCACTAAAGGTCAACTGTCCGGAATGATTCTGAACTTTCCTCTCCTTATCCCTTTTCAATTTGCGGAAATTCTCTTTGGTTTGCTCCTCCAATTTGGAGAGGGTCTCCAGTTTTACGGGCTCTAAAGACTTTTTCTCATCTCTTTTTGAGGACTTGAGATTATTGATATTGGACTCGGTCGCCATTTGTTTGAGACGAGTGAAAAATTCTGGGGAGATGGTCGTGAAAAATGCGGGTTCTACTGTGGAGCCACTTCCCGGGGCAGGTTGCTTTTGTTGTTGATGTTGTTGCTGCTGCTGCTTTTTGGAATTTGTATTCAAATTCGAAGGAGCATCTCCAATTTTAGACTTGGATTTACGGACTTTAGGACCCGTGGTGGATTTGGATGAGGAAATGACCTCGGACCTAGATGAATGACCTTTGACCAAGTCCTTGTCCTTTTCTCCCATAGTTTTTGTTCCTCCTCCTCCTGGACTTTTCCCTTGTTTTTTGTTATTGAGAGAGACTTTGGACAGAGATGAGCGGACATTCCCTCGAGAACTGGATATTTTAATTTTGGACAGCTTTGACGATTCCTTCCGGATTTTGACTGCTGGAGTTCCATTACCTTCATTAGATTGTTGTTGCTCAGTTACATGTGATTCATCCTGGTGTTGTTGTTGTGGACCAATTCCTCCTTTGATGTCTTTTGACAATGGTTTGACGACTGTTCTAGATTGGATTTTGACTGGAGCCGGAGTTCCTTGGGATTTGGATACAGAACCTCTCAATTTCTTGCTGGAATTATGATGATGATGATGATGTTTATCCACTCGAGTTCGGGAAACACTACTGTCCGACGTTTCATTCCCACTCTTGTCCGAAGTCCTCCGTGAACTTGCAGTGGAAATATTTTTCCGGGACACGGCTTTCTTTGCTTTGGATTTTTTCCTGATAGAGGAAATGGGAGCGAGATCATCATCTTTATTAATTATTTTCCCACTTGGAGAGACTTCCACATTCACTTGACTACTCAAATGAACATCATTTGAAACGTCCGTCGACATTTTTGGAGCATTTGAGGTCAGATTTTGTAGTCAAAGTGAACAATAATACAGTACTATATATCACAGGTTTGTATTAAGGGGAAAATAAGATATGCGTACATTTATATTATCGCGTAAACGCGTTATTTGAATGTGTGTAATATTATATTATTATTACTATACTTAATTGCATGGAAAACTCATGTTACAGATGCAGATGCGTACATTATTTACTCGCTCCGAATATGAATATAATCGGAGTTCAACAATCATATAGTATATAGTATAGCTCTTAGTTATATATACTCTAAGACAATATAGCTTCTTGAAAATATAAATATCAGTAGGATTTTTGAGCTTGAAAGGTTCAAAACTTTTGCATAAACTAGATTGAATAAGATGTTGAATAATAAGTAGGTAACAACAATAGGCTATAGCAACACGAATTAAGGTCTGTGCACGTGCACACATGGAATTAGAAATTAGAAATTAGATATATTTGGAGGCATTTATTTAGAATAGAAAGTATTTATTTGTTGTAATAAATCTATTTATTTTGATTTTTACTTGTTCACACACATCAGTTCTATTACACTTTCCTTGCATGTTGAGTTGGTTTGACTTTGATACCTGCATTCATACTATGTAGTGCATTATTAAAATCCGCAATCATATTAGATTCATTTGAGTATACGTTACACAATAATAACTGTTAAGCCTATTGATTCTTCATGACGTCATTATATTATTACACGGTGGAGAGTTAAAATGTTTGCATATATGTATATAAATTATTAATGGATTTCGCAGCTAATTTTCACCCACTATTATTATACTTTTCCGGTTCTTGTTAAACGACGATAAGCTATTGACAATAACTTATTGTTATTAGCTATATACATTTTTAAAGTATTTTAACGCTTGCATTTGTGCTCCTTCCTCCTGCCCACTGGACTCTTCAATTTGTTGTTGGCGATGAACTGAACAATGTATTTTTATTATATTATACTAATACTAATACTACCTATTACTTCATGACGACCGATAATATGTTCTTCCAATCTAGTACGCACAGGCTGGATGTTTGTTCCTCGGTCTCTCGAACTCAAATTTATTGTTGAAGCTTGTGCAGAAAGTAGCATAAGAATTCCGACATTCCACAATTAAACGACCAATCCCACACAAATGAAATTCAACATGATTATCCCGAACGAGAGCGCGATGAAAGGCCTATACAGACGAAAGATTATTGAAAGGTTTTAATTATACACTAAAAAAACAGATTTCAGATTACTATTGCAAATATTATAGTTCGACTATAATTAAAGTCGATTAGAGATCGACTATAAAAGTACCTGAATGACTTCACTGACACAAATTTCGACGACATTTCTGGGCAAACAAGTAGCAATTGCGATTTGAGACAAGTTCAAGGTGGATTCCGGCAGCTGGAAATTAAATACAAAAACACATGTAATATATACATTAAATATTAAATAACCCATGTATGTATGCAATGTGCAATCATATGATTGTTTTTATGAACTTACATCCATGTTGAAATTCGGTCGTTTGCTCGTAATGAAATACTTTTTACACAAATCCTCACACATCAACATGATCGGGATCCTATTCACAATCACATTTCTCCCGACGCTAACGTCATTTTTGAATATCTTGTATGTGATGGTCAAGAGTCCGGGAATCCTCACACCTCGACCCGAACAGAATTGCTCGTGGATTTGATCATAGACAGCTTTCCATACTCGAACCACATGACTTGCACAAATCTCTTTCCCAATCCTTGGATATGGATTCAGTGAGGCTTGAGCCACCATACCTTTCTCGTTAAAAATGATCATTTTGCATATAATTATACAATAACTATTTAGTGTACTCAGAAGTGCCTAAAAATAATATATATTTTATATTTTAAGTGACAGTGTTGTAAGGACTACTAAGGACGCGATGTACGATGTTGTGTGTGATTATGTTTAATTATAAAGTCTACACACTACGTGAAAATTAGCACTTGCTGCTTGCACTTCTTCTATAGCTATATGCTGTAGTCTATAAAAATAATTGTTATAATCGATGATCTTCTGATGAAGATGAATACAATTACTTAGCAACAACGTACAATAAGTTGAGCGTATGTTCAATAAATGAGGAACTTTCGAGTATCCATGGCAACTTGAAGTCCATCCCTACGAGCAGTCTTCGTCTCCAGATAATTAAAGTACAATATTTATTAAAAGTTGTTCTTCATGATGAAGAAATTGCGAGACCATTTCCAGCACCACAAGCAATTAAAATTATTTTATTATCATGCTCAGCTGAAGAGAAAGTCATAACAGTCGGAGATACTACAAAATCACAAACTTCCTCTTGTTGTTTTTCATCTCCTTGATGATGAGTAGACTTGATCTTTAAACTTGACGACTCTACACCACAATTTTCATGTTCATTCCATCCCCAAGAGTATACGAGTCCAGACTCACTCAACGCTAAATTATGTTCAGAACCAATGGATATGGAAATGATCTTTTCCGAAATCCCTTGAACTATATCACAATAATAATAATTCCCTCCACTAATATCACAATCTCCAATTGCATTCACAATATGTTCACTTTGAGGACGACGACCGAGTTGATGAAAATTGTTTCGTCCCCAAGAAATTATTTGTCCAGTCTGAAGAAGAGCAAGAACGTGGTTCCAGCCACATTTAAATTCCTTCACGTTCAATGGTGTAGATGATGATGGTAGGGATATTGATAATCTTGTAAATTTCTGAACTTCCAGAGTATTACAATTTGCTGATGGATTCCTAATGTTACCTAATTGTCCAAATTTATTGGAGCCACAACCCCAAAATTGTCCTTGATTGTCCAGAGCAATGGTGAAAGATTTCCCACATTGTACATCCACGAATTGTGGTACTTTTCCCGGTTGTTGTCCTTCAAAATTCCATTCAAAATCCACTTTTGTTGGTTCCCTACATATTTTTTGATTGAGATGATTATTGTCGGCCGTCTGACTAATTCCCAGGAAGGATTTGGAATTGTCTCCCCAGGCGTATAGATTCCCGTCAGTTCCAATGGCAGCAGCATGTCGGAGTCCAGCAGATATTTGAATGGCAGAAAATCCGGGTATCAAATGAGGTAGTGTGGCTATGAACTCGGATGTGGTTTCTCTACCAAGTTGTCCAAAGTTATTATGATCTCCCCAAGAGTAAATGTCTGAATCTCTAGTTAATATCAAATTAAAATCCCAACCACAAGCTATCTGATGTATACTCAAATCCTCTCGGATCACCGTGGGCTCGTAGTCACTTTGAGAATTGACATTATCATTATGATGATGACTGTGATAATGATGATTTTTACCAACTATCATTAAAACCGATTTAACACTTTCACTTCCGGTTCCTCTTTCTTCTTCTTCTTCTTTGTCAATAGAAATGAGGACTTGAGTCCCTCCACCATCAATCTTGATTCCATTATTTCCTAGTTTATTGCTCGTCTTGGTCTTGGACGAGTATAAAAGATGACAGATTTTTGGATTTTCAACACGAGTCGGTCTTGAAATCTGTTCAGAAGGAAAACCATGAGCAAGTTGAGCCGTCGTATTTGCACCCCATGACCATAATTTCATTTTGATCACATTAATAATAATCACAATTTATTAAATTAAATGACCATTGCGAATTCCAAATTCTAATTATGAATTAATTTTTCTGCAATATTTCCACATTTCTCGCCTTTGAAATTTTTTCTGAGCGCCATCAGACCATCGTGAAAATTTTCCATGTTTAAGCCCCCAGTGCTGTATAATTCCACTTTTGGTAATCCACAGGTAATTCGATCTTTTTGAAATTCTTTTCTCGTAATTCCAATTCCTTAGTATAATTCTTCTGCCGATTCTTTTGGTAATTCCAATTCCTTAGTAATTCTTCTGCCGATTCTTTTGGTAATTCCAATTCCTTAGTAATTCTTCCTACCGATTCTTTTGGTAATTCCAATTCCTGAGTAATTCTTATTAAGAATTTCTTAGTAATACCTAATTCTGAAATTGATTTCAAAAGAATTACCAAAAGAATTATACAAGACTGCGCAAGCCAAAAATTGAGTTGTCATAGCCGTTATAAACGTTTCCTTAATTTAGACACATAAAAATAAAAAAACATGACATTCTCACTGATTTTGAATTTCAAATTTCAAAAGGAAACATATAATAATAAAAATCACAATCATAATTCATCGCTTCGAGTCCCCATTCCTCATGCAAGTTGCTTTTTCTTGGACTTCCGGTCCATCTAATCTTTTGTTGTTTTGTAAATCGGTTCATGCCGTTTTCCTTCTTTTTTTTTTGTAAACAGCTGTATACATATGCATTAGCAGACACACGATAATAATATATTTTGTATTATTATCTATATGTATGTATTTATATAATAATATGTTGAATTGAGAATGACTGGTCAACATTGACAGGAGAATTAATTAATCTATATAATCTATATAAAAAGCGCATGACCTATATATATATAGGTATATATAGCGATGGAGGACTGGCGTCAAGCAGACAGCTCAGTAGCACTTCAAAATAAGACTTGGGATAATTCGGAACCACATTTGACGAATCTTCATGGTCCGTCAGAACATTGGAGACCCTCACTAGACCCCACGAATCCCTTAACAAATCCAGCAATCACTAATACTCGACGAGCAAGTTTGGATGAGCCAGATGCATACGTCCGAAATTTGAGTATACATGAAGGAGCGACGACACTCATTGAACGAGAGACTTGTGCGGATCATGTCATCAAAGTTTGGAATGAAATCTCAAAGTTTATTGTCGAGAAATTGAAGGAGGGTTATGGAGTGAAAATTGCGGGTTTGGGGACTTTCACTTATTGCCTCGAGCGCATCGTCCCCACCCCCAC
The DNA here is from genome assembly GCA_034699125.1 of Gisinianus flammeolus. Taxonomy (NCBI): domain Eukaryota; kingdom Metazoa; phylum Arthropoda; class Collembola; order Symphypleona; family Katiannidae; genus Gisinianus; species Gisinianus flammeolus. The sequence continues at coordinate 6,254 of JAIUND010002916.1, read as the reverse complement.
AAATACTGCTAATAATAATAATGATAATGATAATAATGGTAATAAATGTCAAAGGATGAGGAAAATCCCCATTATGATCCTCTCCGAGTTTGTGGTTCGGATGTACAAACTCATCACTCCTGGACACTGGCGGGATGCCAACTTTTCACAGGTGCCCACAGTCTCATTAAATTTGGCTCCAGTCATTGCAAATACACGACTCCCTCGGAAAATTGTCGATGGTGTCATCACAGAAGTTTTACAAGTATATATAAATAATATATATTATGACAAATGTAATTTCTCATTATGTACATTTTGATGTGTGGAATATGTACTTTTGCAGGTCAAGTGTAATAAATAAATAAATAAATATGTTTTATATAGGCTTTTGCTCGGTGTATCATTTGTGGTAAAAATCTCGAGTTTCCTTTCCCCAATATCGGGAAGCTTCAAATCTATGATCGGAAAGTCATTTTCAAATTCTATGTAGACTTTTGTAATCAACTGGATTTTGCATCTGAAACCCGGGTATTTAAATATACACATCCTCCGGCTTTTAATCTAAATTGATTGCAGTACTTCCACGGACTTTTGATACTGAGATTTGAGATTTAAATGAATTATTGTATTTGAATAAGGAAGCTGACACACTGGATCCATTTGTTCTCCCGGGCGTGATGACACCACTTCGTCGACACATCCCAACCGCAGACTTCCGCTCTGTATTCCATTTGAGAGAAGTCCGTTCCGTCCATCAGTTTGATCTCCTTGCTCCCGTTGTACAGGGACCAGATGGGAAATTCCTGGCCACTTCCGGTTTGGATGAATCCTCTCAAAATGGGAAACCACCCGTTCATATCCTTGTAGAAGACAATACGGGTAGGATAGCAAAAGGAAGGAGAACAAAAGAGGAGGAGCGGTTCAATGTGAACAATTTATTTGGTCCATCCCTGTACAAACGCTATACAATTAGTTGGGTCAAAGGGAAGCGAGACTACAAGAGTAACACGCCATGGCCTGGTCATCATTTCTTTGTTGTGGAATCCGCGGCTGCCCTTTTACATAGAGAATATACTCCTCCTTCCGCTCCCAATCGTAGAAAAAATTTACATTCCCCATCGCATCCGAATACTAATACAGCTGCACCCGAAGCCCGCTTTGACTTTGATCCTCTCCGTCGCTTCTAATCATTACATATCATAAAATATAGTAATATGATCCCATATGCTAAAAATCATATAGAAATACCACAAGAACAGAATTTCCTCTGCAAGGTGTCAAAACTTTCAATTTCCCATAATTTCCCATGCTGTAACATTGTCAATCGCTTCAAATCTATATACAAAAGGGAAATAAATAATACAGTGAACATACGAACGAATCCAAGCACTCAATAATCTCCACTGATTTTTTGTTATGTATATACATAAAAGTAATTACGAATTAAATATGTATGTGAATGAGCTCACAATAGGTTTTGTTGGTGAAAAAAAAAACAATTGGCAATGAGATGAGCACATTATGAAACGCCATGAAATGCTTTAAACAATCTCAAATACATAACACTATCTATATATACAGCTCTATTTGGCCGTCCATAATAATAATAATAATAATAATAATAATAATAATAATAATAATTATTATTATTATTATTTCTCATCGTCAGGGTGTATAAAGATCCAGCACGTTCATGTGTCGACAGTTTTGTACTTCTTTACTGTACACCTATACACAGACAAATTATTTTGACATTGAATTTTTGTATTATACTCATATAATGAAGTGCGTGTGTGTAATGTAAAAAAAATTGTTAAAGATTTCTAGCCTTGAAATGTCTAAAGCTTAGATTATAATAGAGGGTTTTTCACTACATACATTTACATCATATACAAACTTCAACCGTAATTTGTACCTATACCTATATCATCTAATGTGCTTGGAGTTTTGTTACACGGAGAGTGTGAGAAAAGTCAACAAAAACTTTTATCCATCCTCGTCTTTATTTCTATTATTGTGCAGTGCAGAGTAAAAGCACGTGATTCATGATAAATAGATATTTCTCTTGAGAATCAGAAAAAAGAAATTAAATATTAAACATTATCAATTATAGTCAAAGTCCAAATTGAAACTTCATATTTTTTATCGCGTTGTCTTTCGACAATCCAAAATCCAAAGGGAAAAAAGTATTATAGGATTTATAGAAAATCCAAGACTATAAAAATCCTTGGCCCGCTCTGAAAATCCTTTGAAATTCGGTAAGAAAATTTCACTTTTTTTACAAATAAATTCCTCAAATTTAATTTAGTTTTAATTTCGTTTGTACGACAAGCTCATTAAGTTTAAATTGAGAAATCTTTAAATATTTATAATCTAAATACATACGAGCAAACTCACTGCACAAAATGTTAACTGTGAGAGTCATTTCTGATTGTGAGTTGTTTTACTTAACTTGAGTTTCAAAATGAACTTCATGGGCTTTTTGCTTTAATTATAATTATAATTTATTATAAATTGTAATAGGTATGTATATACTTGACAAGTTCTTACTTACTTGAATGTAATTTTATATAACTTATTCATGAGTGAATTAATTGTAAAATGTGTGTGTGTGTTGCGTGTGTGTGTGATTTTTCATTTTGTATAATTTGCAGGAATCTATATAGGAATTTGGGATTCATATATACACAGATATAATATATCATGGATACGAGTTTGACCAAAGAATTTGTGGAGACACTTGTCAAAGAGCCCATTTCGGATTTTAAAGTTACGGCTGGTTCAAAAGCGGGTGATAATGTTGCTGGAATACTGCAGTCTATCACTGTAACGACAGTCAAAGGAGAGACAATCAATTTGGTTCACAAAACAGTACCTGAAGATCCTGTGGGAAAAGCATTTGTGCTTTCTTCAGGCGTATTTCGTACCGAAAATGCATTCTATTCAGTATTAGCTCCAAAATTAATTCAGTTTGCCGAATCCCGAAATATCCCCAATTTCTCATTGCCCATACCAAGATTCTATGGAGGATTCAACAATGATAAAGATGTAAGACATATAATAAATAATATACATATACCTACGTTTTATTTTCTCTTTCTCATCAATATCTATATGTAATGATGTCGTCGTATAGAATGAATAAACTTGGAGAACAAGGATACCTTCAAATAATAACAATAATAACTATATTGTTTTTTGATAATTGTATATAGGACTACATTTCTTTAGAAGATCTCCGAATTTCTGGCTACACTATGCCGGATAAATTTAAGGGTCTGACTCTACCAGAAATGTCTTTAGTTGTTGCTCAACTTGGAAGATTCCATGCCCTCACTTACGCATTGATTAAATATGAAGGAGAAAAGTTTTTTGTGGAGCATCCAGTCCTTGCTAAAAGTAAATGGGAAGAGCCAGACAGCCAAGAGGAAATAAGATTGATGATCACGGGCATATTTCAAGTTTGCATTGACCTCATGAAACAACAGAATGAGGTCCTTGCAGGTAAAATGGACAAGAAACTAGGTGGATCAAAATGTGCTCAAGTTATACGAACGACATCAAATACTACGGATGTCAAGTACTTCCCCATTATAATCCATGGTATGTGTGCAATTTAAATGCAGATATATTTTGTAATATAAATATCATAAATATGTAGGTATCAAATGTGGGTTTGACTTTTCATCATTAATCATGATTGTTTCATTGCTTGTTTTTAATTGTATAGGGGATATTTGGATGAATAATGTTCTGATAAAGTACAATGAGGAGGGTCTTCCGATTGATGTGAAATTGATAGATTTCCAGCAGACTCGTCGAGGGAACGTATTTGAGGACTTGGGGTATTTAGTCATGACTTCCACGACACCAACATTTCGTAAAAATCATCTGTATCAAGTCCTGGAATTATACTATCAGAGTTTTGAATCCACCCTTCGTCAACTGTCCATTCCACTCCCGATTAATTTCTCGAAAGGATTCCTAATTGATCATTTCAATGAGTGCGTACTCCCAGCCTATGTGTACATGTCTTTTGCACTGCCTCTACAACTCGGAGAGAAACCATCCATTAATTTTGAGATGCCTCCAGGTGGTCCACCTCAAACTCCCGGAGAGTCTGGAGAAGAAGCTCCTCCGCCCTTCAATATGAATGACATTCCGGTGGAGATGAGAGTTGCAGTGTTTGTAGCTCAACTCCGAGGGATGTTAGAGGGAAGTCCACGTGCTCTCACTCGACTCGCAGAAATGACTCAAGAAATGGATGATTTGAACCTTTTTTAAAATATTTTCCATTCTCATCTATATAAGCTTCTCATTGATTGTGAGTACTTATATTATATTATAGGTCTATCTTTTTTTTGTTGTTGTTTTATTTCATTTTCTCAATGTCTATATTGTTCCCAATTGTTCACATGTGTTCGTGCAGGTTTCACGACCAATTTTAATTAGCTAGTGGGATAAAATATGTATAATAAACAATCAACAATTAACTAACAATGAAGCTGGCCGTCCTCTTCAAATTTATAATGCTAACAAAAACTATGTGATGTAAAAGTATACATGGTAAATTATAAACTATATATATGACTTTATAGCACAAATAAAATATTTTGGGCCAAAATTTGTGTAACTGATACAAATCCAATTAGTTAATAATTTCTGTACAGTGTTTAATTAGCACAAATACTTGTTCATACAAAAAAAAGGAAAAGAAGATTCCTTCCATTCAAATTTTAGAATTTGTCAAAAATCCCCAACTGATCACATTCATTGGCAACAGCTTCCAGTCTATCCAGGGCAACCGGACTATTCTCCATTAGAAAAATCGCCATGTCCAAAGTGGCTTGAAGGAATTCATCGAATGGCATCAAATTACATTCGGATAAATCATCCACTGCCACGGGAGTGCTGACGCTGTCTCTTCCGGACAACTTCCCGAAATCCCCCAACTGTAATGGAATGGCAAACGTCATGTAGGCAAAAATGTTTGGGATATTATTCATGAATTCCTGGAGGAGCCAGCCCCGAGTGAAATTCATTGGAATCGGTTGACTCAACTCTTTCAAAGTGCCCACAAAGGCATCGTGGTAAATGCTCAAAATTTTGCCCAGATGATTCTGTCGGAATGTGGGCGTGGAGGAAGTGAATATTAAATACAGAAGATCGTAGAACAGATTTTCACGTCTCGTCTGCTGGAAATCCAGGAAAACAACTTCACAAGGGATTTCCACTTTGACTCCATTTTCAAATTTGGAGTCGTACCGGAAAATTAAGTTGTTCACCCAAATGTCACCATGAGAAATGATTGGGAAGTATTTACTGTCCGTTTGATCATAGATCCCGGTCATGAGTTGATGAGCCATTGGAGCCAATTTGAACATTTTCTTGGACAACTCCGGACTCCTCGTTCCCATCACTTCACAGGCTCTTTCATACACTTTGACGAAAACGGCTGCACTTTTCTCACGATTTGATGGATTTGGATCATGTCGATCGAGTGTGATTTGATTCAAAAATAAATCATTCCCTTCCAAATCAAAGAATTTCTCCCCATTCTCACGGAGGAAGGAATACGTGATGGCATGGAATCTTCCCAATTTCTCCATGACCAGACTCATCTCCGCCAAATTCAACCCTGTAAACTTTGAAGCCATTTTGAAGCCTTTTGGTCGGATATCTTCTAAAATAAGGAGCTCAGGCCCGCCATGGAAATACTGAGGAATGTTCAATGATGAGGAAATGTTCTTCCCGGCGCTGGTACTTTTCCTATTGAGGAGTAGGATTTCAAGTTGAGGGACGAGAACGCTATAGAATTGATTTTCCAGCTCAAAAATCCGATATTTTTTAACATATGTTCTCTGTCCTGGATTATCATATGGAGGAGTTTTGATCACCAGATGATGAAACTCTCCACTATTGGTTTGGATGTCCACGGCGATGAGGCTACTCGCAATGTTGTCCCCTTGACTAGAACCAGTGGACACGGAAAATTCTTGCACATTCTCGCCCAAGATTTCCCCAAGGAATTTTTTATTGAATAGTGAAAAGAATTTTTTTGGAGGGATCTAAAAACAAAACCACGCAAGAATAAAAATAAAAATCCTATAATCAAATGACAAAGCAAAGCAAAGTAATTTGAAAAATAAAAAAACATTATATTTATATAGGGACTGGAAAATGTCAGAGTCGAAGCTACATATCGTCTGTTAAGTTCACAAACGAACTATAACGATTTTCCTTAATTTGCGGAAATGCTACGACTGCGTCCG